>JAIUZE010067761.1:0-89761 GCA_022085475.1 Heliosperma pusillum | reverse complement strand
CATCCAAGAAAAACATGAACGCCACAGTCAGTGGGGAGTAACTCCGGGTTCTCCCAGCCATATCACATTAAACGTACATAAAAGGAAATACAAAAGATAAGCATGCATATATAGATATACATGTGAGAAACGATAATGATAGATAGGCAATTCTATAGATAATGATAAGAGCATATGGAATACAATCCGAATCCATCATGTTATTCAAAGACTCGGGGAAGACACTCTTAGGCAACTGAATACGCTCACTAGGGCTTGCATCTCACCGTTAGCGGTATACGATTGATAAGATTGAGACTCGACAAACAAACCAAGTCAAGTCATGTGATGATCACAAAGATCCAACATATTATCATCCATTCACGAACCCCCATACATTGACCGGCTGCCCAATTCATGCAATGACCATGAATAAATATCATGAAATCACAGCATTCAAAGACGACCGGTGCCCAATCATGCAATGACCATGAATAATATCATGAAATCACGCATTCAAAGACGACAACACGACGACATCTCTCACGGTAAATGAAACGCACTAGCATCGTGTACATGGCAATTATGATTATGGGCATCCACGGGAGTAAAACCTTCCATGAACGCATACACGATTCAATCCATTTCGTATATGTAGACTAATTTCCTCCTGGTAGGAACGATAATTAAACGGCTCCTAATCTAAACCTGGCCAGATTCTCGGAATCACATTTTCCGATTCTACATGCGATGACGTTTCGCATCCAAGACTCGGTCTTACAAAGAAAACGCCGAGTACCCCAAATTCGGTAGATCAATTCACGAAAGAGGCGGAAAAGAGCTCAAGCCTCATAACAAGCGCGGTACGCTACATGCAAATAACACCACCTCGCAAGTACACAACATTTGACGGCCAGGTCGATCAACGCAATGCGTTCAACTCCCCACAACGTCGTCGTATGCCCACTAACACATGCATTTAAGCAGTAGGATACCTCTCCATTCCGACATTCCAGCCTTACGAACGGGAAGGTAGCCAAGGGAATGAGAGTACAAAGCACAAGACAAAATAGTGCTCAAACCGTATCGTTTGTAAAAACCGACTCAAAGTGGGACATAGCAAAAACCGTCACAAAACATGTGATACAAGCGAATTAAAACTCATATATTCAAAACATTAATATTATAAGTCACTACATAAAATTATACGATAAACGAACGATCGGAGTTATTATAAATGAAAACCGTAAACAAGAAATTCAAACAACATTCAGCAGGTGCCAGCCGGTCAGGCTGACCGGCTGCCGGTCCACCGACTCAGGCCATTACCTCATACGAAAATCAACTTAAAACTTCAGTGTGTCCCAGCCGGTCAGGTCGACCGGCTGCCGGTCAACCGGCTAGGACCAAAGCATATGATAAAATCAAAGGGGAAGTGATATAAGCATGATATATAAATTTAACATTGATAAACATGCAACAATACATGTTTACATAAGCATTAGACCAAGTTTAAGAAGCATAGTAAATAGAAAACATAGATCTTGTCTCGAAACAACAAGTTTGGAAACTAACTAAAACAAGGGTCCACTTCCAACGGTCATAACTAGAGTTCTAGACATGGGAATGCACAAATTCTAAGTCGAGGTGATAGCTTACCCTCTTACGGTTCCAACGAGTGGTCACAAGCCCAAAACATCAACCCGTGAGCAAGTATTGAAGGAGATATGATCATTTTACGAAAAAGGGTCGGTGCAGTGAGTCCCAGCCGGCCAGTTGGACCGGCGGCCGGGTACCCGGCAGAGGCAACATCAACCCGTGAGCAACCTTTCAATGTTCAATCAATTTAAATTCTCATAATCTACTTCTATTAACTATCAACAATCAATATTCATCATCAACAATCATCAAATAACAACAATCATAAATCATAACATGATTCCTAAGCTTCTAATCGTATTCTAAATACGATTTCTAACACATAAAGCATGCAAAACACGTAAATGATACCGAGTAACCCTTCACCGTTACCCTTACGCGTCTTTAATCGATTACTAAGCCTTCCTAGTAGTATCCACCTACAATTAGGTAATAAAAGATGAATATATTTCACCTTGAGAAAGACGGATAATTTAAAAAGCGAGAAAAACGGTAATTTTATTACCAATACGGATAGAGGAAGCTAAGAGGGGAAGAATAAGACGAACTTACGTGAATTCCGACAAGAAACGAGTGAGCTAGGCGAATTCTAAGATCGAAATCAAAGAGGGAAAGTTTTGGGGATTTCTTAAGGAGGAAGAAAGGTGAATGTGTTGTGTGAATGAATATTAGGTTAAGGAAGTAGTGTGAGTATAAGTAAAGGGTGAGTCGGAAAAGTCAACGAAAGTCAAAGGCGGCTCAAAAGTCAAGAAAAGTCAAAGACGACTCAAAAGTCAAGAAAAGTCAAAGACGACTCAAAAGTCAAGAAAAGTCAAAGACGACTCAAAAGTCAAGAAAAGTCAAAGACGACTCAAAAGTCAAGAAAAGTCAAACTCGCCTTAAGACGGGATTCTCATAAAATCTCGCTGAAATTCCAAATACGAACTCGGAAATTCTAAATTCGACTCGAAACTTTAAATTCTAAATTAAAACGTAAATTTGCTGAAAAGATTTCGTAAAATATTTCTACTAGAAAAATAGGGTACATTTCCGGGTGTTACAAAATCACTAGTGATTTTGTCTATACAAAACCGGTGCACATGAGTCCACAATGGACCATTTTGATTTTTGATATTTGTCCCACAAATACTTAATAATCATATGCTTATTTATCTTGTATAATTAAGTGTTAATTTGATCATATAACAATTATACGACACAAATTAATAAACAATATATACTTAACTTTTAAGTAATATTTTACCATTATATCAATATATAATGGATCCCACAATGCCCAGTTAGTTTATTTTACAAGTCCCTTTAAATATAATTAACTAATTACCTCTACCTCAAATTATATGCATTACCTCAACTAATTTAATGAATTAACGATTAATCACTAAATTAAATCTTATTTAATCGTATTAAAATAAGACGTAAAATTTATTCAGTCAGTTATCGTATAATTGACTAATAAACTTAACTGGGATGAGTTCCTAACTTAATTTCCAATAAATAACTCTCGTAACTAAACGTACATATCAAATATATGTAATGCCCTAATTAAACTGTATCGTATACAAATAATAAGTATTCTATTTGGGTGTCATCCTATAGGTGTGACCTAAAGGGATCAGTTGATCACCGCCGTCATACGACAATAACGTCAAACTCTAGTTAGCCGAGCGTTACCGATTTACGTTAATCAACTGACGTGGAGTATCAAAATATACTAATCATGCCACGTATATTCCAAATGAGATTTATTATATAAATGCCTTATTGTGGAGGACACTTACTCCAACAGTCTGGTGTAGGGTCGTGTGCTACATTTAGCTTTGCCAATGCTTGAAGTGGAGCTTGGCGATGGGGAAATGAACTTTCAACTAATTGATAAAATGAAAGATCAGCCTTTGTCTTTTGCAGTTGATTTAGTAGATGGGCAGTAGATGTGCCCTCGCCATCATTTGGGGTGATGACAGTGGTATTAGTAATTGGACCATTAGTAGTAGGTATGTTCTGAGTGACATTCTGATAAGAGCGTCCTGATTGAGTGAGATAGCGTATATCTTGATCTTTCCTATTTTGAGTTTGAGAATGTTTTGTGAGGTATTCATCCTCATCGTCATCGGCCCATATTCCGTTGACGGTATTGAGGTCTGTTAAACTGATGATTTCTGCTTCTAAAGTGACGACTCGTTCAACCAGGTTGTCACATGTTGTGATCACCTCTTGCATTATAGATTGTTGGGATAGGATTGGAGCTCGTGGTGCGCTTTCTTAGGGTATGGTGCCCGAAATGCATAGGGAAGTCACGATGGTTTTGAGCTCTGAGACCTGTCTACTCACATTTCTAGCCCATGCGATGAAGTCATCGATGATAGGAGAAATGGTAGAATAATACCTTTCCTCATTTTCGAGCATGTTAATTGTTGGAGCTTGTGTCCTCCACAGTTAGTGTGATAACATGAATAAATCTCTTACAGGTTCACAGGGTATACTTAGTATTCTTATCAGTTGATTAACGTTTATCGGTAACGGTTGGCTTGCTAGGAGTTTGACGTTATTGTCATTTTAATGGCGGTAATCAACTGGTCCCTAAAAGTCACACCTAAAGGATGTGTCAAAGAGATGTGATTATATGAATAATATAATCATATTGATGCCTTATATATATGACTAAAAGGTTAGTCAATGTATTGATGATACGATTATTTAATAACGATTAAATAATATTAGCTGAGACGAATTAAATGTAATTCGTAATTGAATATAAACCGTTATATTTAATCAATGTATATAATGTAAGCTTAAACGAATTAAACTGTTAATTCGTAATTAAACATAATATGTTATATTTAATTAGCAAATTATAAATATACGGATATTTATAGTTGACATATATATTATATTACATGCTAATATAACCGAAAAAGGAAGGAAAAAATAGTCTTTTCTTCTCTTATTTTTTCGGTTAATAAGACACAAAAATAAGAGAAAAGATCTACGATTATTCTCTTATGGTAACTAGGTCAAAAACCCTAATTACAAGAGGAGTAAAAAGAGGAGAGAGTCCTCCTTCTACTACCAATTGTCACGGCCGAAATAGAGGAAGAAGAAACAAAGAAAAATTCAGATTTTTCTCTCGAATTCTCTCTATCATTCATCATCTTGGGTGCAACAATTAGGAGAATATCGATTTCGATATTGTTCATAGGCCAAATTTGCTAGGACCAAAGGTTAATTCTAAATTCCTATAATTTTATATTATGCAATTCATTTATGACTCGTAATTTATATACTATAGTTTCGTTATAATCCGTAAATTAATGACGAAATATACCGATATTTCTCACAAGTGGTATCAGAGCCAAGGGCTACGAAATTATTTTATATGTTTTTCATAATTGATGAAATATAAGATTAGAAATATTTATTTTTTTTGTTTTTTTTTTTATTTCGGCCGAGAGAAAAAAAAAAAGTTTTTTTTGTTCCGTTTTTGCTGCTGCTGCCGAGAAAAAAAAAATATTTTCCTGTAATTACTGTTCAATGTTCATCCGTGAAAAAGAAAAAAAAAAATTTTGCCTTGTTTTTCCATTTTGATTCATTATAATTGTTGTTTTAAATAGTTAAGACGATAACATGATGAATTTGTAGTTGTTTTGATTTAATAAGGATTAAATTAAAATGTAACTGGAAATCGATTTGAATGTTCATCGCTATATATTTTCGGTATTCATTTATTTAGATATTCATTTTAAATTGTTAAATTGAAATATCTAGTTTGTATCGATGTTTAATAATGATCAGATGTTGATAATTTGTACCGATCTTGAAAATATTAGTAACATCAAATTAAACTGTTTATTTAAAAAAAAAAACGTGGATGCCGAAAGAAAGAAAGAAAAAAACAGTTTCGTATTTTTATTTTTGGTCGAAACTTTTTGTTATTATACATTATAATGATAATGTTTCGTTTATTGTTGTGAAGAAGTTCACAATAATTGGATACCCAATTATTTTAAAGAGGTTTAAAATAATGTTGTATTAATTCATGTTAAAGAATATGAATTACAATTGGATTATATTTGGTTGGGGTTATTGTGATTAATTAAGGAATTGTCACAAAATTTTCATCATTTTAAATGGTGGTTTGGATAAATTATTCTTCATAATTAAAGAATTATGTCTTGAATGATTAATTTATAGTTGATGCATTTTATCTTGTTGAATGAATGGTTCAATGGTTTAATTTACGTATTTTTGCAATCGGTTGTAATTTGTATTACCTAGTGTGGCCTTAGTTGATCATGTTTTTCGTAATGATGGAAACATGATCTTTGATGTAATTTTGAGATCTCGAATCTCCATTTTAATTTTCATTAAATCATGTTTTTAAATTAGAATGTAAATAGGTTTATATTTTGTAATTTAATAAATGTATTTTGAGAAGACTTAATCATGGAGATCGGAATGCTCACTCCCGCTACATGGACCAAGATGGAACATCAAGACAAGCTTCTCGGGTCCAAATGGGTTGGATTCCAAAGTTATATTTTGTTCATTTTGGTAGATAGGCCACACTAGGACTTTGTAATATTTTTATGTATTTTTCCGTTCTTGTTGCTTTTTCATCACATGATAGTTAGTGCATCATATTCCGCCTAAACCAAACCACCTACTACTTAAATGCATGAAAATTGACTCATGTAGTTTGAATGTTAGTTATCATGGACATAAAGATGTCACTCGATTTTAAGCCATCATTTTAGTTTATTCATTCTCGCATGCTAGATTTTAGTTGACTTAAAATTGAATTAAAATAAAATTGATGGGATCTTCCTCTAAACCTAAAATTGAGACTAGTCTTTATAGGCCAAACTACTATGAATCCCTTCTTCGTCGGTAGGCATATAGGACCTTAGTCTCCATATGACCCCTTCTACGTAGGGTAAGTAGTGTGTCTTGACCTATTTTATCTCAACATTATAGTCCGAAGAGTTTCTCGTGATTATGATGGACTATAGATAGAATTTACAGAAATTTATCGACCAAGAATTCTAAAGGTAGAATTAGCCAAGAGGTTGGCTTATCAATTTACAGATAATTGAGTCTTGGGATCATTTATATAATTCTTGAGGGAGGTCAATTGTATAAATGCTCGAGTCTTTGCATTAGATCAAATTTTTGCACTAGACTTAAATTCAAATCGATGAGTATGCTTATTATGTTTTTTCTTCTTTTTCAGTGTAGAACTCGTTTATATTGATAATACTGCATATAACAAATGGCTGGAAATACTGATATCCCTATGCCAAGTGCCACGCTCGCGCGCGAATCCTGGCTTAAAGCTTTAATGGACCACATGAATTAGTCCACGCCACTGAAGAATGACGGGTCGAACTTTGCGGACTGGGAGGCGGCATTACGAAATGCTGCCATTGCTGACGGTAAGCTCAAGTACTTGACTGAGGCAATACCGCCAAACCTAGGCCCCAATGCGAGGGCTAACGAGACACTTGAATATAGTGACTTATTTATGGAAGTGATCGGTTCTGTCGCGTTCCCGAAACAAAAATAATTTACCCGGACTAGGCTAACAACATAAGGAATGTAATTAGGGAAGTAGGGTGTCGATCCTCAGGGAGTACGTGTTACTTATGAATTGTTATGGATTGGTTTTCATTTAAAATCGAGTCACTTGAGTTGTTTGTCTGAACTATTAACATAAAATAAAACGACAAGAATATAAATGACGATATGTAAGAACAAATATGTAAATTACAAAACAAAAAAACCCAGAACAGAAGACATACCCGATCGGGTTGTCACGTACCCGATCGGGGAAGTCCTCTGATCCGAATATTGACAACTAATTTCTAACTAAAGACGGTATTTAAATGACAATATTGAAAGTCTAACTAGCTAAACTAATTAACCAGAGAATAACAATAATAAAAACTATCTAGGAACGGGAATAAAAAGACGATAAACTAACTAGATAACAATAAAGTAAACTATCTAATAACAGAAATAAAAAGACAATAAAATAAACTATCTAAAACGATAAATTAAACTAACTAATCAAGTTGATATAGTGAAAGAGAAATACATGTAAAACTAGTTAAAAGTTTCATAGATACCAATATTAGAATTACTTATGATTGTCTAGGCCTTGTAGCGGTATATTCCTTCCGGATTCGTACCGACCTTTTAGTGGGTTCTAACGTCCTTTCAGCATGGTTAAGTCACTAAACCCCTATTGATAGTCCTAATTCCTATCCCAACTCTCGTCATAAAGATAGAAATGACTAATACAAACAATTGTTTATGGCCACTAAACAAAGTTATAGAATTTGACACGACCAAAGGAAGAAACAATTTAGACGGTTCAATTGGTAACTACTCTTCTTATAATTCATTTGACTTGTAAATCATTTCAAATATTACAACTCTATTTATTTTATTTACACAATAATAATTTTACAATATTAGATTAAATCTAATCTATGTGATTATGTGATTAAGTAGATTAGCAAGAAAAAGATATATGAAATTAGACTATGAAATGTAAGTACTAAAGTGATTATGGTGATTATGTCAACAATCATTCTAATGATATTTTTAAGGATTATATGATTAGGTAAATTATAATGTGACATGCTAAATAATACTTTGGTTTTAACTAAATTGATTTTAGGTTGATTTCCTACTAACAACAATATTGTGAAAATGATACTAATGAGATTATAATTCATGGTGGTTAAAATTGCATAAGTAAATAAGATTAGTGAATTACCGATAAGGAAAATGAGTATATAAGAATGAAAGTAAGAACAAATACCCAATAACAAAAGCTAAGTAAACACTAGAGAAATACTAAGAAAGCTATAAAAACTTGAAAGAAAGTGTGCTAAAAGAAATGATAATAGATTATTAGATTATTGTACGATTGTGTGTTTTTATGCTTGGATGATCATTGGCTTTTATAGGGCTGCATGGCTGCTGATCCTCTTGCTTATTCGTACACTAGTCAATGCATTAAACCTCCCATTTAAGCTCAGATTGAAGAAGAGCCAAGTAACGTCTTCTTGCAGAAATACCCGATCGGGTAACAGGCAATCCGATCGGGTTTTTGTGTAAGTCGGATTTTCCGTCTTTTCATCTTAGGCACGAAATCCTATGCCTTAGTCTTTGGTCAATGCATTACGGAATTGGGCTTGGGCTGATCTTATCTTGACTTGGGTTGAGTTTTCTTCTTAAAGTCCAAAGCCAAAATCCAAATTGAGTCCATTCGAGGAAAGATGTAGCGGAATTGTAATGAAATTGTGAACTGGCTATCATCAATTCCTTGAAAACTCGTATCCTAGTGTCTTTGCTCCATTATGTAGGAAAATATAGCAAAACCGCTTCATTTCCTATAAAACGAGCCAAAACACGCAAAACAACTAGAATAGCAGTATTAGCTCGTTAATCACTTAACAAAGTGCATAAATCATATAGAAATCGAGCTAAAACGGGGGATAAATCAATACAAAATATCACTTATCAAACTCCCCCAAGCTAAACCCTTGCTTGTCCTCAAGCAATCATAACAATCATAACTAGGACAAGGGTAGCTAACGATGATCAATCCATCATACAAATCTCAAAAAGTAAGCTCTAATAAGTAGATGAATCATAAACCCACAGCAACAAGGGCGAAAGAAAAATGCGAAACATGGTTGAGATTTACATAACGGCGCAGCATAGAAAATATTCTTCGGACTTTTTCAGCTCTTGCATGATCTTTTTGACAATGGACTCTCACGGTACACTCGTCACTCAAATTTTTGTAAATTAGGAAATATTAGGTAAAATTTGAAGTGACACTCACCTATCTACAACTTATAAGAATGTGCCCGCAGTCTAGTATGGTAGACAATCCAAAATCATTAAGTAAAACTAATCATGATCAAATTATAATGTAAGAAGCACTAGTAAAGTAAAGAAGAGGCTTGGGAAATTTGGGTAAGAAAGTGGACAAATGAATTTGGTCATGTGGAGCTTAAAGTCAAGCTAGTAATAACCAAATGTGTAGTGGATACTCAATCCAAATCATACCAATTCCCATCGATAATAATCAAAGCCAAAAGCAGCATATTGGCTTATTAAACATTAGAATCAAGATACAACTTCCCATAATTTTCTTTCTTTTCATTTCATGGAAACGTTTTTCCTCTTTTCTTTTTTCTTTTTTTTCTTCTTTTGAGCTTTCATTTTTCATTTTTCATCGTTCTTTCAAAGCTCTTTTTATTTTCTTTTTTTTCCTTTTTTTTTCTCTCTTTCACCAAAACCCGGAAATCAGTAATCCCGAGACGGCTCACACCAAATGGTGGAATTATCATATCATCGCAAAAGCACAGAACACCTCTACACAAATAGTTGGTTACTAGCTCAACAAGTGTAGGCAGTATTATAATGTAGCTAGAAAGAAGGGTGTTTATTGTGAAAGGTGAACAAGAGATTGAATGGCTTCAAAATGTAGATCATGACAGTAATACTTATAGAAAATGGACTAAAAACCATACTTATGCGTTTTGATGTAACACAGACTATAAGGAGAAACTACTCACTCCTAAACTGGGATCGGGTTCAGATGTACCGACCACTTGGAGGCTCTACCTTACAATATGAGTAGCTTGCCAAAGTCAAGATCAAGCTTAATTAAGTCCAAATGCAATTCCCTATCTACTGTGTACAAGACATTCCCATGAATGCACAATTCCTCATAATAAAACGAAACATCAGCTTATAAAAACTATAAAATGAGAAATGTAAGATGGAAACGATCTTTTCTTTTTGATTTTTTTCGAAATTTTTTCCTATAAAAACTAAAAAGAAATTAAGAAAACTAAAAGAAAATAAACTAAAAAGAAAACTAAAAATCTAAATGCAATCCTAAATGCAGTTCCTAAATGCAAATCCTCCCCCAAGCTAAAACTTCACATTGTCCTCAATGTGCATGCGATTATAACAGAAACAAACCGGGAAATGGCTGATAGCACATGGAACAGAGAAACGATATGAAATTCTAATGGGAAAAGGCAAAATAAAACTAAAAATGTGAAAAATAAAGAAAAAGAATAAAATTCTTACAAAATGGCCAGCCTCCCCCAAGCTAGTATAAACAAGGGAAGCTCATCATCAAATCACAAAGGCATAGTGGGTATCATCTACAGAATGATAACTACCACGAGAAGAAAAGATCCTGGTTGGGTTGCTGGCTCCAAAGGTTTGATACTCCTCCACTTGGTGATCAGGAAAATCACCTCCATACCCTCCAAACCTCTCTACGCCATAGTCGGTTCCACAATAATCCGGTCCGGTTCGCGGCACACCTGCACCATAAGCAGCACCATACCTCCCCTCGGGCCAAGTATAAAAAGACGGGTGAGGGCCCTCGGGTCTATTCACACCTTGCCTAGCAAAGTGGTCATATATGGGGTGCAAAGCAAGCTGTTGGTCGGACTGAATTCTATTGGCAGACAATGTTAAAGCTTCAAACATGGCGGCTACATCGCCCTCAGCATGGGTCGACTGAGAGGATGATCCAACCTCAGGGCGGCTGGATCTAAGCTGGACAGGGGGGTCAATGGGAGTAATATCCCCAACAGGAAGGTAGTAGGTAGGTCGAGGTAACATAGCCTCACCCTCTTGAAGTGGAGGTCGCTGCCGAAGAATTGGAATTAGCTCTTCCTCGGCGGTCAACTTGACCGAGTCACGGCCAGCAATCCTCCAAATCATATGGGGGTGAGAAGCACAGAACCAGTTGAGCTGAACAAAGTATGCATAATCTAACCCATTTCCCATCTCGGTGGGAGGTCTAGTCAATGCCTGAAGGTCGGTGGTGGCTTGGTTAAAGCCACAAACTCGCATAGCTAAGTGAGTGATAAGACCTCCATAGACAATGGTTGTGTTCTTAGGATTAACAACTTTGGTCAACTGAACAGCAAAATGATACGGTATACTAACAGACCACGGTTCATCACCATCCACATTCAAAAATCCTCCTAATATTTCTAACTCTACTCGTCTCACCAAATGAGGTTCAGCACGACCCAAAAAGGTCCATCCCATGAATCTTTGCCAAATTCTAATGGCGGGATGATGTATATGTTGGTATGGGATGTGGTCCCAACGAGAGACAGGGTAAGTCGAAATAGCACTCCAAAGCAAGCTAACATCAAAGCTTTCCGGAGGTGAGATAACAGTGTTTACAATGGTAAGACCAAAATAACTAGCAAAGTGCTCCAAGTTCATACTATAATCATCATTGAACAAACGAAACCGAACTTGGGGCATAGTGTTTCTATTTCTAGACCGATGCAACTCAAATGAGCTCAAAAATTCAAGAGTTAATTAGGGGAAAGTCTCATAGCTAAAGTTCATGCTAGCACTCATACTTAGACCCCTAAACAACACTTTAACATGCTCAAGAAGTTTCATAAGCCGTAAAGAAGAAACGTTGAGGAACTTAGTAGCCCTCATACCTTTGCTTTTAAGTACGCACCATTTTTGCCATTGCTCATGTGAGCTAAATTGTACATCCGGGAAACTAGGATCATGCATAGCATTCCCTTGATTCTCGGGTTGTTCATTAGCATCAAGCATTTCAATATCCTCCTCTTGTGCTCTACTACTCTCTCCTTGAGTGAAGGTTCTTGCCCTCTTTGATTTCCTTAGTAAAGGTGCCATTTTCTACAAATAACTAGTATTAAAACACTTCATTTGTAAACACAATTTGATAGTCATAAGTGTTAGAATACTAAGCCTTTAAGCACAAATTCAAGTATAGTGACCTTAGTAAAACATTGTCATGCTATCTTTTAAGCACAAATGGATGTTATAAGCATAGCAATATGTTAATTAGGTGAGCAACATATACTTGAATCATGAATTTGGCTACTTCCTAAGGTACTAATGCTAAATTATCATAATAAGACCATAAGTTCATAGTATAAGGCATGAATTCAAGCATCATACTATCACTTAAACAAAAGCTCTTAGCATAAAGTAAAGATGAGCATCTAAATTAGCAAATAATCATCCAAATCAAAGTAACCATCCTAATTAATCACTAGAATTCACTCTATAACATGTAAGAATAATTGGAAATCCAATTTAAACAAGTTCTACAATCAAAATCAAGAACCCCCAAATTGGAGTTAGGGTTTGTTTATGTTGGATTTCTGAAAAATATAGAGAGATTGAAGTAACTAAAGTAGAAATAACTTACCTGATGATGATTAGTAGTTGCCCTCGATGAACTATAGGAACAAATTTTGCAAGAATAGACTAAGAATTGCGGGTTTTGAGAAAATTTCAGCTTTTAGATTGAAGAACACGAGTATAAGGTAGTAAACAAAAGGGTAGAAAATGGGTTTTATAGAAGAAAATAGAGTAAAACACGAAACAGACAATTTACCCGATCGGGTAGACATGAATCCGATCGGGGAAACCTGCTGCTTCGGTTTTTGTTTCTATTTTCTTTGCCACTTGCTCTTACCTTTTGGCTATGTCCTTACACATACTTACTAACCTTAGTGATCTTGACAACTTGTGCCAAGGATAGCTTCGTCTTGTCTCAATAGGTCCTCCGATTCTAAGTACGAAAATCTATTAACGAAATATGCATAAGTAAAACGAAGAAAGTGTTCCTAACTATTACAACATAAAATCCAAAAATATAGAGTCCAAATATAATAGTCCAAAATAAGAATCATTGTCTAATAAATAAAAGAAAAGAATGCATAAAGAAAAAGAAAAGAAAAAGACGGGTTGCCTCCCGACAAGCGCATTTTGAGTCATGCTAGACTTTGTTGTTCTATCCCTCCTTAAGCCTTATGAAGGGATTTTTAGCTCTTAGTAGCTGGATTCGTCCTTGAAGTTTTCCTCATTTTACCTTTTTTCCAATACCAATAGCAATCTTGTCATTCCTCCGCAGCTTTAAAAGCCTCTAGGTCGCCATCCCCAACACTCAACACATCCCCCTTTTTGTCAAAGGTGGCACTCGATCCACCTATTTCAAATGTTATCCGTTCTCCTTTCACATCAATACATGCTCCAACTGTGTTTAGGAAGGGTCTCCCTATTATGATATGGTCATCCCTTTCTCCCTTTGAAAATATTACATAAAACTCGACGGGGACGAGGAAGTACCCAATCCGAATTGGGACATCTTCCACAATACCTGCCAGAGTATGCATAGATCCATCGGCAAGTTGGAGGCTAGTACTAGTGAATTTCATTTGTATGGGCAATGTTCATGATAGACATCAAAAGGCATGACGCTAATTGAAGCTCCTAAGTCACACAATGCACCTCTTACCTTATGGAAACACAAGGTGAACGAGATGTTGAAACAACCTAGATCTTTAAGTTTAGAGGGAATGAGGATCTTCCCTTCTTCAAGGTTAGGTTCCTTGCGATTATCCTTGGTTGCTTCCTTTTCCATAGATATCTTGTCAATCCTTTCTTCTAACTTTGAAAGAGCCTCGTTTGTTGCCAAATTTGCCTCTTCAATCATTTCTTCCAATTTCCCTTGTGCTTTTATCATTGACATGAGCAAAGCTTCGAGACGAGATGTCTCCTCATGTGTAAGGGCTTTGGTTGGTTTGGATAGTGTGGGATTGTTGCTAAGTTCATGGGGTAACCTATAAGTTGTCTCCTTACTCTTTCCATTCCCAAGAGGGTGATCACAGGGTTTGTCACTAATCATGTCAATTGTGACAATTGATGGTACATCTCTCTCTTGGGTATTATGACTAGAACTCGACGGAGTCAACTCTTCCACTCTCTTTTGGAGAGATAGAATGGCTGATTTGATTGAGTTTAGGCTAGAAAGGAAGTAAGAGCTCATGCGATGTTGGGTTTGGGTTATCTCCCTTAACTTGATATCTATTAGACCATTTTGAAAAGGTGGGTATTGTGGTGTATGAGTAAGTTGGGTTTGATGAACTTGTGGGTGGAAAGGGTTTAAGGTTATGAGTTTGTTCCCACATCGTTGAGGTATATGCCCTATCCCACCACAAAGTTCGCATGGTGTTGTAATTGAGGTAAATGGATTGAAAGTTTTGGGACGATATAATGTACTTTTCGGGGTGGTTTCATTGGATTGACTGGGACAAGCTAAGGAAATTGTAGTGTCAACTTCATTTGAAGTCTCCACCCGACTCTTCTTTCGCTCTCCCCCACTGATTTGCGAACCCTCCTCTCTTTCATTTTGTGATTTATTTGATAGGTTTGATAAGTTGGTTCTAAACCTACGGTGAAAAGCGACGACAATCTCTTCCCACTGCATAGGTCTTGTGGCTTCTTTTAAGCGACGGGTGAACCACCACTTGGCTTCTCCCTTTAGTGATAAAGGAAAAAGTGTTTCTCTAATTTCATTTTGGGTGATTCCCTGTCTCACTATGTTTTGACAAAACTCACAAAAGGTTTGAAGATGATGAGACGGGTTTTCGTCTGGTTTTCCTCTAAAATGGTTACCCTCGATGAGAGCAATCAAAGTCAAATGGACCCTAAGGATCACACTGGCAAGCTCAAAAACCCGGTACCTTGGATCTTCTCTAGTTAGTACCATTTTATCAACCTACAAGAAAAACACAAAAGAGAAAGTTAGAAATGAATTAGGTACGGTTGCACCTAAAAATGGTAGAAATAAAAACCAACAATACATAAATAAACAAAACCGTGCTCCCGGCAACGGCGCCAAAATTTGATCGGTTCTGTCGCGGTCCCGAAACAAAAATAATTTACCCGGACTAGGCTAACAACATAAGGAATGTAATTAGGGAAGTAGGGTGTCGATCCTCAGGGAGTATGTGTTACTTATGAATTGTTATGGATTGGTTTTCATTTAAAATCGAGTCACTTGAGTTGTTTGTCTGAACTATTAACATAAAATAAAACGACAAGAATATAAATGACGATATGTAAGAACAAATATGTAAATAACAAAACAAAAAAACCCAGAACAGAAGACATACCCGATCGGGTTGTCACGTACCCGATCGGGGAAGTCCTCTGATCCGAATATTGACAACTAATTTCTAACTAAAGACGGTATTTAAATGACAATATTGAAAGTCTAACTAGCTAAACTAATTAACCAGAGAATAACAATAATAAAAACTATCTAGGAACGGGAATAAAAAGACGATAAACTAACTAGATAACGATAAAGTAAACTATCTAATAACAGAAAAATAAAAAGACAATAAAATAAACTATCTAAAACGATAAATTAAACTAACTAATCAAGTTGATATAGTGAAAGAGAAATACATGTAAAACTAATTAAAAGTTTCATAGATACCAATATTAGAATTACTTATGATTGTCTAGGCCTTGTAGCGGTATATTCCATCCGGATTCGTACCGACCTTTTAGTGGGTCCTAACGTCCTTTCAGCATGGTTAAGTCACTAAACCCCTATTGATAGTCTTAATTCCTATCCCAACTCTCGTCATAAAGATAGACATGACTAATACAAACAATTGTTTATGGCCACTAAACAAAGTTATAGAATTTGACACGACCAAAGGAAGAAACAATTTAGACGGTTCAATTGGTAACTACTCTTCTTATAATTCATTTGACTTGTAAATCATTTCAAATATTACAACTCTATTTATTTTATTTACACAATAATAATTTTACAATATTAGATTAAATCTAATCTATGTGATTATGTGATTAAGTAGATTAGCAAGAAAAAGATATATGAAATTAGACTATGAAATGTAAGTACTAAAGTGATTATGGTGATTATGTCAACAATCATTCTAATGATATTTTTAAGGATTATATCATTAGGTAAATTATAATGTGACATGCTAAATAATACTTTGGTTTTAACTAAATTGATTTTAGGTTGATTTCCTACTAACAACAATATTGTGAAAATGATACTAATGAGATTATAATTCATGGTGGTTAAAATTGCATAAGTAAATAAGATTAGTGAATTACCGATAAGGAAAATGAGTATATAAGAATGAAAGTAAGAACAAATACCCAATAACAAAAGCTAAGTAAACACTAGAGAAATACTAAGAAAGCTATAAAAACTTGAAAGAAAGTGTGCTAAAAGAAATGATAATAGATTATTAGATTATTGTAAGATTGTGTGTTTTTATGCTTGGATGATCATTGGCTTTTATAGGGCTGCATGGCTGCTGATCCTCTTGCTTATTCGTACCCTAGTCAATGCATTAAACCTCCTATTTAAGCTCAGATTGAAGAACAGCCAAGTAACGTCTTCTTTGAGAAATACCCGATCGGGTAACAGGCAATCCGATCGGGTTTTTGTGTAAGTCGGATTTTCCGTCTTTTCATCTTAGGCACGAAATCCTATACCTTAGTCTTTGGTCAATGCATTACGGAATTGGGCTTGGGCTGATCTTATCTTGACTTGGGTTGAGTTTTCTTCTTAAAGTCCAAAGCCAAAATCCAAATTGAGTCCATTCGAGGAAAGATGTAGCGGAATTGTAATGTAATTGTGAACTGGCTATCATCAATTCCTTGAAAACTCGTATCCTAGTGTCTTTGCTCCATTATGTAGGAAAATATAGCAAAACCGCTTCATTTCCTATAAAACGAGCCAAAACACGCAAAACAACTAGAATAGCAGTATTAGCTCGTTGATCACTTAACAAAGTGCATAAATCATATAGAAATCGAGCTAAAACGGGGGATAAATCAATACAAAATATCACTTATCAGGAAGCGGGTGCGATAAAGAACGTACTCATCTTTGCAATGGAAAGCAATTTGCAAAGACGCTTCATTGCCCAAGGTGCAAACAAGATTTTCACCACGCTCACTAACGAATTCTCAATAGCATCGAGGATCGTTACTTATGAGCATACCTGTCGTTTCTTTGAGGCGAAACTCCAGAAGGGCCAACCGGTTAGCCCACACATTCTTGATATGATTAAGAATGTCGAGAAACTGGAGGCACTTGATTGCAAAATCAGTGAGAGCTTAGTCATTGACCGTGTGCTTCATTCACTTCATGATGGTTTTGCCTTTTTCAGGGCAAATTACTATATGAATGATATGAAGAAAAGTCTTCATCAGCTACACTCACTTCTCGTACAGACCGAGAATGATATGAAATTGAGTGGGAGCATGAAGAAAGATGTTCTCATGTTTTCAAACAAGGGCAAAGGTAAGGGCAAGGCTCATGGCGACCTAGCTGTAGGAAAGCCAAAGTTTAAAAAGTCAGGAAACGGCAAGAGTGGGCCTGGTGACACCAGTGGCTCACAAGGCAAGGAAAAGAGCAAGGACAGTAACATGGAGTGCCACCATTGCCACAAGACTGGGCATTGGAGGAGGAACTGTCCCGTGTACCGTGAAGACATAAAAGCAGGCCGCGTCACTCCTGTTGGTATGTCATCTTTTATTCATATGATTGAGATTAACCATGCAAGTTTCGGAACTTGGGTACTTGATACACGATGTGGTTCTCATCTGTGTAATCATTTGCAGGGCCTAAGAAACATCACACCTCTCACAAAGGGTGATGTGGACCTGCGAGTGGGGAATGGAGCAAGAGTTGCTGCCGTTTCAGTGGGAACATATGTAATCCAACTCCCGAGTTGTTTTGAGTTATATTTATATAACTGTTGCTATGTACCCAGTTTATCTAAGAACATTATTTCTGTTTCCGTACTAGACAAAGACGGTTTTTCATTTTCAATAAAAGACAATAGCTGTATTTTCTCTTTTAATGAAATGATTTATGGCAAAGCGGTTTCCATGAATGGAATTTATATCTTAGATCAAACCACAGACATATTGCATGTGAATAATAAGAAATTAAAGGTTGGTGACAAAGATTAAACTTATCTATGGCACTGCCGTATGGGACACATAAATGAGAAACGTGTAAAGAAGCTAATTGACAATGGGACTATCTCCCCATTTGATTACGAATCATTTGGCACGTGTGAATCATGTCTTATCGGTAAAATGACTCGAATTTCCTTCAAAGGTGTTGGAATGCGCGCTAGTGACCTATTAGGACTCATACATACTGACATATGTGGACGTATGTCAATAAACGCAAGAGACTGCTATAGATATTTTATCACTTTCACGGATGATTTGAGTAGATACGGATATGTCTACTTAATGAAGCATAAAAGTGAGTCCTTTGAAAAGTTCAAGGAATACCAGAATAAGGTTGAAAACCAACTGGGAAGAAAGATTAAAGCACTTCGTTTAGATCGTGGTGGTGAATATCTTTCAAATGAGTTTGACCAACACCTTAAAAACTGTGGTGTAGTATTACAGTTAACTCCACCTGGAACACCTCAATTAAATGGTGTGTCCGAACGGAGAAATCGAACATTACTTGATATGGTTCGATCCATGATGAGTCACACTGTAGTACCTGATTCATTATGGAGTTATGCTCTTTTGTCAGCTGCTCTTATGCTTAACCGAAGTCCGTCTAAAGCTGTAGACAAGACTCCATATGAGTTATGGAAGGGAACGGTCCCTAACTTGTCCTTTATTCGTGTTTGGGGCTGCGAGGCTTATGTCAAGTGGAGACACGAGGATAAGCTCGGCCCGCGATCGGTCAAGACATACTTTATTGGTTATCCAAAAGGAATGTTTGGTCATTACTTCTATTCACCTACCGAACAACGAGTTTTTGTTGCGGCTAGTGCGAAGTTCTTAGAGAAAGAGTTTCTCAAGAATAAGTAAAGTAATAGAACCTTCGATCTGTCGGAGATTCAAGAACCAACAACCGAGTAACCAATGGAGGAAGAGGTTCCTTCAACTTCTGCTACGGTTAACATCCCTATGGAACCTAGGAAGTCGGGTAGAGTCTCCATTCCTCCAGACAGATACATTGGTATGGTCGAGGAGAATGAGAGAGATAATGTTTTACTCCTAGAGGGTAACGAACCCGCTACCTATAAAGGTGTCATGACCTGCTCCGACTCTAAGCTATGGCTTGAAGCCATGCAATCCGAGATAGACTCCATGTATGAGAATGACGTATGGGATCTTGTTGATTTGCCTGATAAGGTACGGCCTCTTCAGTGCAAATGGCTTTATAAGATAAAGCTGTTGGAGCCAGTGTCCTCCACAGTTAGTGCAATAACATAAATAAATCTCTGTAGGTTCACAAGGTATACTTTGTATAATAATCAGTTGATTAACGTTTATCAATAACGGTTGGCTTGCTAGATAAGTTTGACGTTATTGTCATACAGATGGCGGTGATCAACTGGTCCCTAAAAGTCACACTTATAGGATGTGTTTGAGGGATGTGATTATTTGAGAAAATATGTATATTGATGCCCTAATCTATGACTAAAAGGTTAGTCAGTGTATTTGACTAAAATGTTAGTCAATGTGATGATGAGACGATTATTTAATAACGATTAAATAAAGTTAGCTGAGACGAATTAACTGTAATTCGTAAATTGGATATATAATGTAAGCTAATTAAACATAAACCGTTATAATTAATTGGCAAATTATAAATATACGGATATTTATAATTAATGATGTATTATAATGTCGGTCCATGTAAAACGACGATTATAAGATATTACATTATATTCGAAGCTAAAATGACCAAAAACGAATGTATCCAGATACACTCGGTTTTTAGTCATTGGGTAGTTATTTTGAGGAGACCAAATCTCCTCATATAAAAACCCAAATGTGGCGTGAGAAAAAAAAAAGAGAAAAAAGCAGTAGAAAATTCTAAAAACCTAATTCATCTCTCTCTCACACAGCCTCTCTATCATTCACACAACAGACAAAACTTAACAGTAACTTTTGACAAAAATCACAAAACAAAAGTTAACAGTAACTTTAGTTCTCTTTCTAGCAAAGGAGAAGGGTATATCTCATACAATCTTGGGTGCAACGATTAGGAGGATATCTACTTTGATATCTCTGTTCTTTACGCCAATTTCTAGGACCGGAGGTTGATTTCTAAATCTCTACTCTTATTCATGTTTTCGTTTATGACTAGCATTATCAAATTATTACTTTTCGTTATAATCCTATTATAATTGTTTTGTGGTAATACCGATTTCCCACAAGTGGTATCAGAGCATAGGCCACGAAATTGTTTTAATTTGATTTCATAAACCGAAACTGTTTATGCCGCTGTGAGTTTGACTCGATCGAGGACTTTAGTGTCTCGATCGAGCAGTTTTTGTGAGTTTTTTGGTCGATCGAGTCTTTGTATTCACTCGATCGAGCAGTTTTCTCAAAGTTTTGGTCGATCGAGTTCCTGTGCTCGCTCGATCGAGCAGTTTTCTCAAAATTTTTA
Organism: Heliosperma pusillum; assembly: GCA_022085475.1. Taxonomy (NCBI): domain Eukaryota; kingdom Viridiplantae; phylum Streptophyta; class Magnoliopsida; order Caryophyllales; family Caryophyllaceae; genus Heliosperma; species Heliosperma pusillum. The sequence continues at coordinate 68,790 of JAIUZE010067761.1, read as the reverse complement.
GCCGATCGAGTGATGTTTATACTCGATCGTGGTCCCTGTTTGTCGACTAGGAATAATTAGTCGATCCAGAGACTTTATCGTTTAATTTCTTCTCGATCGAGTACTTTACAGTATCGTATTTCCTTTCGTATTCGTTTTCATTTAGATTTATTTTGTTATTTTAATCTGTAAAATAACATACAATAGATTTGTAGACGTTTTAATTTAATAAAGATTACATTAAAATGAAAATGGAAATGATGTTGAATGAGTTTATCATTAGAAAGGATATTAATTTTTCCCTATTTTGTCGATAAGGACCTTTTGCTGAAAAATTTGCCGAAAAAAAATTTTATGCTGAAAAATTTCTGTTTTTCGTGTTCAAGTTTTTGGCCTTTAATTTTACATCATTCGGATTGTGTATGATTAATGTGAAACGGTTCACATATGCTTAATATCTTACATTTTAAAGCAGTTTGAAATGTTTAGGATAGTTCATTTTATCAGTAAAATGAATCGGGATTGTAATTAATGTGGGTAATTACAGAATCACCACATAGTTATAATCGATGTTAAAGGGTGGTTTGGATAATAAAACATCGTAATAACTGTATTATGTCTTGTATGTTTTATTTTAGTTGGTGCTTTTATAATGCTTTTGGAATGTTTGAAAAAAATTTTAACGTATTTTTACAATCAGTTGTAACTTAGTGTGGCCTTAGTAGATTGTGTTACCGTAATGATGGTAACATAGTCTTGGATGTAATTTGAGATCTCGAATCTCCATTTTTTTAGTTTTGGGTTTTGAAATTAGTATGTAATAAATAGGATCTATGTAATTTTATTTATTGTAATTTCAAAGAAGACTAAAGATGGACATTGGAGCTCACTCCCGCTACATGGACCAAGAAGGGTGATCAAGTCAAGCTTCGAGGGTCCAAGCAGTTGGATTCCAAGTTGTATTTCATTCTTTTTGGTAGGATAGGCCACACTAGGACATGTTTTTCCTTTACGTTTTTCATTCTCGTTTACTTTCCATCACATGATAGATATAATTGCATCATATTCCGCCTAAACCAAACCACCTAAACCTAAAATGCATGAAAATGATTCATATAGATTGAATATTTTTAATCATGGACATACAGATGTCACTCGCTTTTAGGGCCATCACCTTAGTTAAATCATTCTCGAGTTGCTAGACATTCGTTCACTTAAAATGAATTTAAGTTAAGATGATGGGACCTTCCCCTATAAATTAAAATTGAGACTAGTCTTTATAGGGAAAACTACTATGAGCCCCTTCTTCGTCGGAAGTCATAATATGACCCCTTCTACGTTGGGTAAGTAGTGAGTGTTGACCTATTTTATCTCAACATTATAGTACGAGTAATATCTCGTGATTATGATGGACTAAAGATAGAATTTACAGAAATTTATCGACCAGGAATTCTAAAAGTAGAATTAGCCAAGAGGTTGGCTTATCAATTTACAGAAATTGAGTCTTGGGATCATTTATATAATTCTTGAGGGAGGTCAATTGTATAAATGCACGAGTCATCGAATTAAACTGTTTTTCATTAGACTCAAATTTTAAAAACGATGAAACTTATCATATTTATTTTCTTTTTCCACAGTCATATATTCAGATATAACTGCTAATAACAAATGGCTGGCCATACTGATGACCCAATGCCAAGTGCCACGCTCGGACGTGAGTCTGGCTTAAGATGTTCATGGACACTATGAATCAGTCAACGCGACTGAAGAATAACGGGTCCAACTTTGCGGACTGGGAGGCGGCATTACGGAATGATGCCATTGCTGACGGTAAGCTCAAGTACTTGACTGAGCCTTTACCGCCAAACCCAGGCCCCAATGCAGGAGCAAATGAATCACTTGCTTATAGTGATTTCGTAATGGAGGCGGGTGCGATAAAGAACGTACTCATCTTTTCAATGGAATCAAATTTGCAAAGACGATTCATTGCCCAAGGTGCGAACAAGATTTTCACCATGCTCTCTAACGAGTTCTCGAAAGCTCCGAGGATCGTTAGCTATGAGCATACCTGTCGCTTCTTTGAAGCGAAACTCCAGAAGGGCCAAGCAGTTAGCCCACACATTCTTGACATGATTGAGAATGTCGAGAAACTGGAGGCACTTGGTTGCAAAATCGATGAGAAGATCGTCATAGACCGCGTTCTTCATTCACTTCATGATGGTTTTGCCCTTTTTAGGGCAAATTACTATATGAATGATATGAAGAAGAGTCTTCATCAGCTCCACTCACTCCTTGTACAGACAGAGAGTGATCTGAAATTGAGTGAGAGTCTGCAACAGGACGTTCTCATGATTGGCAACAAGGGCAGAGGTATGGGCAAGGCTAAGGCTAACCTAGCTGTAGGGAAGCCGAAATTCAAAAAGCCAGGACAAGGCAAGAGTGGGCCTGGTAAGACTAGCGGTAGCTCACAAGGCAAGACAAAGAGCGATGAAGGTAACGTGGAGTGCCACCACTGCCACAAGATTGGGCATTGGAGGAGGAACTGCCTCGTGTACCGAGAGGACATTAAAGCATGCCGCATCTCTCCTGTTGGTATGTCTTCTTCTTTTATTCATATGATTGAGATCAACCATGCAAGTTTCGGAACTTGGGTACTAGATACTGGTTGTGGTTCTCATCTGTGCAATCATTTGCAGGGCCTAAGAAACATCACAACTCTCGCAAGGGGTGATGTGGACCTGTGAGTGGGGAATGGAGCAAGAGTAGCTGCCGTTTCAGTGGGAACATATGTAATCCAACTCCTGAGTGGATTTGAGTTATTTCTGAATAACTGTTACTATGTACCCAGTTTATCTAAAAACATTATTTCAGTTTCCGTACTTGATAAGGACGGCTTTTCGTTTGTAATAAAGGATAATAGCTGTATTTTCTCTTTAAACGAAATGATTTATGGTAAAGCAGTTTCCATGAATGGATTTATGTTTTAGATCAAACCACAGATATATTGCATGTGAGTAGTAAGAAAGCAAAGGTTGGTGACAAAGATCAAACCTATTTATGGCATTGTCGTATGGGACACATAAATGAAAAACGCGTGAAGAAGCTCATTGATAATGGGACTATCTCCCCATTTGACTATGAATCTTTTGGCACGTGTGAATCATGTCTCATAGGCAAAATGACTCGAATTTCCTTCAAAGGTGTTGGAATGCGCGCTGCTGACCTATTAGGACTCATACATACTGATGTGTGTGGACCTATGTCAATCAACGCTAGAGATGGCTATAGATATTTTATCACTTTCACGGACGATTTGAGTATATATGGTTATGTCTACTTAATGAAGCATAAAAGTGAGTCCTTTGACAAGTTCAAGGAATTCCAAAATAAGGTTGAAAACCAGCTGGATAGAAAGATTAAAGCACTACGTTCAGATCGTGGTGGCGAATATCTTTCGAATGAGTTTGATCGACACCTTAAAGACTGTGGTGTAGTACTACAGTTAACTCCACCTGGAACACCACAATTGAATGGTGTGTCCGAACGGAGAAATCGAACATTACTTGATATGGTTCGATCCATGATGAGTCACACGGTTGTACCTGATTCATTGTGGGGTTATGCTCTTTTGTCAGCTGCTCTAATACTTAACTGAAGTCCGTCTAAAGCTGTAGACAAGACTCCATATGAATTATGGAAGGGAACGGTCCCTAACTTGTCCTTTATTCGGGTTTGGGGCTGCGAGGCTTATGTCAAGTGGAGACCTGACGATAAGCTCTGCCCATGATCGGTCAAGACATACTTTATTGGTTATCCAAAAGGGATGTTTGGTCATTACTTTTACTCGTCTATCGAACATCGATTTTTTGTTGCGGCTAGTGCGACGTTCTTAGAGAAAGAATTTCTCGAGAATAGGACAAGTAATGGAACCTTCGAACTGTCGGAGATTCAAGAACCAACAACGGAGCAACCAATGGAGGAAACTGTTCCTTCATCATCAGCTGCGGTTAATATTCCTTTGGAACCCAGGAGGTCGGGTAGACACTCTATTCCTCCAGACAGATACATTGGTATGGTCGAGGAAAATAAGAGTGATGACGTTTTACTCCTAGAGAGTAACGAACCCGCTACCTATAAAGGTTCCATGACCTGTTCCGACTCTAAGCTATGGCTTGACGCCATGCAATCCGAGATGGACTCTATGTATGAGAATGACGTATGGGATCTGGTTGACTTACCTGATAAGGTTTGGCCTCTTCAGTGCAAATGGATTTACAAAATAAAACATTCTGTAGAAGGACAACCAGATACATACAAGGCACGACTAGTGGCAAAAGGTTTCACTCAAGTTCACGGATTGCATTATGATGAAAGTTTTGCACCCGTCGTCATGCTGCGTTCCATTCGGATAATCTTAGCGATTGCCGCTTTTCATGACTATGAAATTTGGCAAATGGACGTGAAAACCGCCTTCTAAACGCTTATTTGGAGGAGGAGTTGTACATTGTACAACCCGAAGGTTTTATTGACCCTAAGAATCCTAAGAAGGTATGCAAGCTTAAGCGTTCCATCTATGGACTTAAGCAGGCTTCACGGAGTTGGAATCATCGTTTCGACCAAGTGATAAAAGAGAATGGATTTACTCGATCGGTCGAGGAACCATGCTTATATATCAAGTCGAGTGGGGCCAAGATTGTCTTTCTAATATTGTAAGTCGATGACATACTCTTGATTGGGAATGACATACCTCTCTTAACTTCGGTAAAGGTTTGGTTAAAGAACCATTTCCAGATGAAAGATCTGGGCCAGGCACAAAGAATTTTGGGGATCCGTATCTACAGAGATAGATCACGACGGATGTTATCCCTCAGTCAGGAGTCTTATATAGATAAGATTCTTGAGAGGTTCAGCATGACCAACTCCAAGAAGGGGAACCTTCCAATGGTCTCTGGGATGTAGTTGAGTAAAGATCAGGCACCAAAGACATCGGAAGAGGTCAAGCGCATGAGTCGGATTCCTTATGCATCAGCTATAGGATCGATCATGTATGCCATGATATGCACACGTCCAGACGTGGCATATGCATTGAGTATGACAAGTCGATACCAAGGCAATCCAGGTGAAACACACTGGATGGCTGTTAAGAATATCCTTAAGTACCTACGGAGGACTAAGGATTGGGTATTGACTTATGGAGGCGACACTGAGCTATGCGCAATCGGTTACGCAGATGCTAGCTTCGAAACGGATCGAGATGACTCGAAATCTCAGTCTGGATTCATTTTTACTCTTAATGGCGCTGCGGTCAGCTGGAAAAGCTCCAAACAAACTGTTATAGCAGATTCTACAACTGAGTCCGAGTACTATGCCGCTTCAGAAGCTGCAAAGGAAGCTATATGGATGCGTCCGTTCTTACAAGGACTAACCGTAGTTCCTAGTTCGAATGACCTTATCACCATCTATTGTGATAATAGAAGTGCCATCTTCCAGGCTAAGGAGCCCAAGTCTAGCAACAAGTCTAGGCATGTACAACGGAAGGCTCACATGATCCGAGATTATGTGGAGCAAAGGGAAATAGTGATAGACAAGATTGCTACAGATGATAACGTCGCAGATCCTCTCACTAAACCACTGAGATATGATAAACATGAAGGGCACGTTATTTCCATGGGAATCAAACGTGTTCCTGAGTTGTATTAGTTGTTTTGTATGGATTAGACACTTGTATCTTTTTCATAAAAACTATCTATAAAATCATCGTTTTGTTTTATATTTTTTTTTCATGTGGGTTGTACTGACAACATTGAACACCACAAAGTGAACTGAATTACATTATATTTGTTTTGGTCCGTAACGCCTACATGAGCTGATAACTGTGGCAATTATTCTGTGCAGTCGATTGATGGTGGGTTCAACGAGCCATAAGTCAAACAGTTGACTGATCGATCACATATGCGAGTTATAATGATACCTCGCAGGACATTTTGTGACAACGTTATGGAGTCCTAAATGTTTCGGAACATTAGGTGCCAGGTCGTGGATAGGACATCCATAGTGTTCCTAGAGTCGATTCTTTTGACTATCGACTGTTTCTTGAGATAAAGGCAGTTTTTGGGTGACTTTGGTTTCTTTCTCATGGTCGGCCGTAACAGGAGGCTAAGTAGATTTTCACAGGGTCATTTCATACTGCGCTTGTATCTGCAAGATTCGAGTTGAAGAAAATATCCAACCTTTATCAGGATATGATATTTCTCAGGGCCACTCGAGGTGCTGTAACTGAAATGCATGGCCATGCTCGAATATAGATTCGTTTATCTGTTAAGTTACTCTCTAGTCGGGAAACCACTCTTGATACTGATCACTTGTAAACTACGACCTTTGTGAATACGGACTTTGCAAATTGGTTTACATTGAGTGGGAGAAATTTATTATGGATATGAGAATCGGTTATCGCACATACACTTGTACGGACAAGTGGGAGATTGTTGGAGCCAGTGTCCTCCACAGTTAGTGCAATAACATAAATAAATCTCTGTAGGTTCACAGGGTATAATTTGTATAATAATCAGTTGATTAACGTTTATCAATAACGGTTGGCTTGCTAGATAAGTTTGACGTTATTGTCATACAGATGTCGGTGATCAACTGGTCCCTAAAAGTCACACCTATAGGATGTGTTTGAGAGATGTGATTATTTGAGAAAATAATCATATTGATGCCCTATTATATGACTAAAAGGTTAGTCAGTGTATTTGACTAAAAGGTTAGTCAATGTGATGATGAGACGATTATTTAATAACGATTAAATAAAGTTAGCTGAGACGAATTAACTGTAATTCGTAAATTGGATATATAATGTAAGCTAATTAAACATAAACCGTTATAATTAATTGGCAAATTATAAATATACGGATATTTATAATTAATGATGTATTATAATGTCGGTCCATGTAAAATGACGATTATAAGATATTACATTATATTCGAAGCTAAAATGACCAAAAACGAATGTATCCAGATACACTCGGTTTTTAGTCAATGGGTAGTTATTTTGAGGAGACCAAATCTCCTCATATAAAAACCCAAATGTGCCATGAGAAAGAGTAAGAGGAAAGCAGTAGAAAATTCTAACCTAATTCATCTCTCTCTCACACAGCCTCTCTATCATTCACACAACAGACAAAAGTTAACAGTAACTTTTGACAAAAATCACAAAACAAAAGTTAACAGTAACTTTAGTTCTCTTTCTAGCAAAGGAGAAGGGTATATCTCATACAATCTTGGGTGCAACGATTAGGAGGATATCTACTTTGATATCTCTGTTCTTTACGCCAATTGCTAGGACCGGAGGTTGATTTCTAAATCTCTACTCTTATTCATGTTTTCGTTTATGACTAGCATTATCAAATTATTACTTTTCGTTATAATCCTATTATAATTGTTTTGTGGTAATACCGATTTCCCACAAAAGCATTCCGTAGAAGGACAACCAGACACTTATAAGGCACGACTAGTGGCAAAAGGTTTCACTCAACTGCAAGGATTGCATTATGATGCAATTTTTGCACCCGTAGTTAGGCTGCGTTCCATTCGGATAATCTTAGCGATTGTCGCTTTTCATGACTATGAAATTTGGCAGATGGATGTGAAAACCGCCTTATTAAACGGTTATTTGGATGAGGAATTGTACATGGTACAACCCGAAAGTTTCATTGATCCTAAAAATCCTAAGAAAGTTTGCAAGCTCAAGCGTTCCATTTATGGACTTAAGCAAGCTTCTCGGAGTTGGAATCATCGTTTCGACCAGGTGATAAAAGAGTACGGTTTCACTCGATCGGTCGAGGAACCATGCTTTTATGTCAAGTCGAGTGGGAGTAAGATTGTCTTCTTAATATTGTATGTTGATGACATACTCTTGATCGGGAATGACATCCCTCTCTTATCTTCGATAAAAGTATGGTTAAAGAACCATTTCCAGATGAAAGATCTGGGTGAGGCACAACGCATATTGGGGATCCGTATCTATAGAAATAGATCACGACGGATGTTATCACTAAGTCAGGAGTCTTATATAGATAAGATTCTTGAGAGGTTCAGCATAACCAACTCCAAGAAGGGGAACCTTCCAATGATTACTGAGATGCATTTGAGTAAAGTTCAGGCACCCAAGACATCGGAAGAGTTTGAGCGCATGAGTCGTGTTCCTTATGCATCAGCTATAGGATCGATCATGTATGCCATGAGATGCACACGTCCGGACGTGGCATATGCATTGAGTATGAAGAATCGGTACCAAGGCAATGCAGGTGAAACACACTGGATGGTTGTCAAAAACATCCTTAAGTACTTACGAAGGACTAAGGATTGGGTATTGACTTATGGAGGAGACAGTGAGCTATGCGCAATCAGTTACGCAGATGCTAGCTTCTAAACAGATCGAGATGACTCGAAATCTCAGTCTGGATTCGTCTTTACTTTTAATGGCGCTGCGGTCAGTTGGAAAAGCTCCAAACAGAGTTTTATAGCAGATTCTACAACTGAGTCCGAGTACTATGCCGCTTCAGAAGCTGCAAAGGAAGCTATATGGATGCGTCCGTTCTTACAAGGACTAACCGTAGTTCCTAGTTCGAATGACCTTATCACCATCTATTGTGATAATAGAGGTGCCATCTTCCAGGCTAAGGAGCCTAAGTCCAGCAACAAGTCTAGACATGTACTTCGGAAGGATCACCTGATCCGAGATTACGTGGAGCAAAAGGAGATAGTGATTGACAAGATTGCTTCGGATGACAACATCGCGGACCCTCTCAAAAAACCGTTAAAATATGATAAGCATGAAGGGCACGTTATTTCCATGGGAATTAAACGTGTTCCTGAGTTGTAGTAGCTGTTTTATGTGGATTAGATAAATGTATCTTTTTCATGCACTATTTATAACATCATCGTATTGTTTCATATTTTGTTTTTCATGTGGCTTGTACGACAACATTGAACACCACAAAGTGAACTGAATTACATTATAATTGTTTTGGTCCGTAATCGCCTACATAAGCTGATAACTCTGGCAATTATACTGTGAAGTTGATTGATGGTGGGTTCAACGAGCCATAAGTCAAACGGTTGACTGATCGATCACAGATACGAGTTATAAAGATACCTCGTAGGACATCGTGACAACGTTATGGAGTCCTAAATGTTTCAGAACATTTGGTGCCAGGTCGTGGATAGGACATCCATAATGTTCAAAAAAGTCGATTCTTTTGACTATCGACTGTCTCTTGAGATTAAGGCAGTTTTTCGGTGACTTTGGTTTCTTTCTCATGGTCAACCGTAACAGGAGGCTAAGTAGATTTTTACTGGGTCATTTCATACAATGCTTGTATCTTGATAAGTGAATATTTGTATAATTTTAACCCCCACTTTAGCTCCGTTTTGTTTGTAATTTGTGCTTTGTTAAGCCATTTTATGAGCTAATATCGTCTTCTAGGCGAATTCCTGTGTTCTAGCTTGTTTTGTAGGGAAAATGACGTTTCTACGCCCTTTTTCTATATTTCCGAGCATTTGCCTAGAACCCGACGATTTGAAGATGCAAGCTTAACCGTGTGTAAGGCATTTCGAGAAGGTTCACTAACTTTAGGGAGAGAAGAAGCAAAGACGGTTTTGTAGTTGTTGGAAGACCAATCAATTAGACGGGAGAATTCATCGCTTTACATCATATCCAAGCAATCATAGATGCTCAAGGATCATACACTTATCCATCATATACATTTTCTTACACAATCTTGTCTTATATTTCTTTTTAGCTTTAGTCTTTCTAGTTTAGATTCTCTTCTATTTTTGTCTTTTGTTCTAGTTTACTTTCGTCTATTTCCTATCAAAACATTAGCTTAGTTCAAATAAAATTTCAATCTCTTGCATCTACTTTGTTGGGTTCAAAAGTTGTAATTCAAGGTACGGTATTTCTATGCGAGGGATTTCTATTATTGTTATCGCTTTCATCGTTGATCGTCACCTAGGTATTCCTAATTTATCCTTTGCTTAATGCTCTTTATTGCTTTCCATTTGATTGTCATTTTCTATTCATATCATTTACATTCATTTTCATATTGTTATAATCGCAGTTTCATTTCTTAGATTGTCATATAGCGTCGTTATTATCGCCACATAGAGAGTCTAAATTATTGTCAAAATCACTTAAATATGCTTATCTTAACTTTCATTATTAATATCAACACAACCATGAGTGAGTAGTCAGCTTTCTAGGGTATAGGGTAGCCACGTTAGATTGATTAAAATATGATAATTGGATAAAGGAAATTGTGCTTTTAAAACATTGTGTCTATGCATGTTTGGACTTTAACGATAGTTGACGATTCTTGATCACAATCATTGACTAGTATGGAATTCTTTTCCAAGGTAGATATACAGGAATTGAATAGACAAAGCGTGACATGGTGGATTAAGACCTAGTAAATCGCACTAAAAGCCTGCTAGACCATCTGATCTATGATTGTAATGAACACACCATTCTTACGAACGCTCAATGAATTATTTGCATATCCTAAATCCAATTTCATCAATATATCAATCTACATGTGTGAACCTACTTCCCTAGATGCTTCTCATTATTGTTAATTTATTATCTGCTTTATCGTTTCCATTTCAGTTTGTTTTGTTTTTATTTATGTTCTTTATTAGTTTAGACATCACAAAATCAAAAACCCAGAAAATCATTAGATAAAACTCAATTGTGAGACGATTCACAATCCATAGGAAACACCATCTCCCTGAGGATCGACCCCTACTTCCCTAATTACATTAATTTGTTATTAGCCTAGTCTGGGTAATTTATCTTTGCATCGGGCTTGCGACAGGCCTGATCAAATTTTGGCGCCGTTGCCGGGGAGCACGGTTTAGTTTTCCTTTTTATTGTGATTTCTATCACGATTAGTTTTATCTAGTCTTTAGGAACTCAAATTCCTTTAGACCTCTCTTGATTTTTCATCTTAGCTTTCCTATCTTATGCCCAGATCTTCTAGACTAGGGACCCCTATTCCTTTAGACCCCGAACTAGAAAGAACTCTGCGTAGGAGATTAAAGCTATTTAACGAAATTTCAAAAGCTTCTGACATTTCAAGTTTAGATCGTATTCGTGAGAAATACTCGGATATCTTACCTAATCTTGAAGGAGAAGAAGATCCATTTTCATCTCCATTTCAAAAAATCAATCAACTTTCAACCAACATTCCATCTTCATCTTCGCAACCAAAAATGGTTTCGACTTTCCGACCATTCTAAACCAACTGCAGATACACTTCCAAAGGGTATCGCTACACCTCAAATTACAGCTCAAAACTTCGAAATCAAACCTGCCTTCATCAATTTAATAGAAAGAAATCAATTTGGCGGCAATGCCACAGAAGATCCCAACCTTCATATCCAAAACTTCTGTGACTATTGCTCCACGATTAGACAAACTGGAGTATCCCAAGAACAGATTAGGGAAATGCTCTTTCCCTTCTCTTTAAGAGGAAAGGCAAAACTCTGGATCAATAGTCTTGACCGAGTTGCCTTAGGAATAGTCGACTGGGATGGTCTAGCTCTCGCTTTCTATCAAAAGTACTTCCCACCAGAACGGACCGCACTCTTACGAAGTCAAATTACTGGATTCCGTCAGAGGGGCGACGAAAGCCTTTATGAGGCATGGGAAAGGTACAAAGAATTACAAAGAGAATGCCCTCATCATGGCCTTGATTCATGGTTCCTGGCTATCACATTCTACAACGGTTGTTGTGGCGAATCGCGTCGTATCCTCGACTCCGCTAACAATGGTCGTTTTGATCAAATCGATGTAGAGATAGCTAGTGCGACTATCGAGTCAATGGCAATTCACGATTCTCAGTATAGCAACTCGCGTGCTATACCGCTCAAAGCCAAGCAGGATGATTCGAGTAAAGTAGCACTCCTGGAAGCCCAATTAGCCCTTCTGCAGCAACAAGTAGGAAGCTCTTCCCAATCCAAGGAACATATCAACGTCACTAACCACGTAGTGGTATGTGAGACATGTGGGATTGGAGGGCATAGTTTTCAAGAATGTAGAAGTTCAATAGAGCAAGTCAATGCCTATCAAGGATATAGGCAAGGCAACGCTTTCTCAAACTTCTATAACGAAAACACAAAAAACCACCCGTTTTTATCCTACAAAAGTACCAACGTTCAAAATCCCCACCAACAAACTCAACAACCATTCATACCACACCAACAAACGCCTTACAATCCACCTGGTTTTCAAAACCAGAGACCTTCATTCCAACCTAACTTCAATCAGCCATACCAAAATCAACACCAACCACCTCAAATTCAAGGCCAACCAAATGACTCAAGTTTGAGCAAAATTGAATCCATGCTTCTACAAGTTGTTCAAAAACAGGATTCAATGTTTGCTCAATTTCAAAAGAGTGATCAAGCCAAAGATGCTGCCATCAAAATGCTTGAAACTCAAATGGCCCAATTGGCTACCTCTATTACCCAAAGAAAACAAGGCCAACTCCCACCTCATGGTGAACAACCGAGGGACACCGCAAATGCTATCACCCTTAGGAGTGGTACCACTTATACGGAACCTCAGCAACCCAAAGAACCAACAGTTGAGCCTTCACAAGTAGAAAGCCAAAAAGAAACCCAACCATCCACCGCTAAGGAAGCGGAAGACAAATCTAAAAAGAAGGATGAACTTGAAAAGGAACCCATCAAGATCCAAGTTCCATTTCCCCAACGTTTGAGGAGAAATCATAAGGAAACCCAATTCGGTAAATTCATGGAAGTTGTCAAAAACCTCCAAGTAACGGTTCCCTTCACTGAATTAATCACTCAAATACCTTCTTACACGAAATTTATGAAGGATATCTTAACAAAGAAGAGGACTCTGGATGATGTTGAAATCATCGCATTCACCGCTGAATGCAGTGCGTTATTGCAAAATAAGTCCCCTCCTAAGTTGAAGGATCCTGGTAGTTTCTCTATACCTTGCACTATAGGCACCTACACGATTGATAAAGCTTTATGCGATCTAGGTGCTAGTGTGAGCGTTATGCCCTATTCCATTTGCGAAAAATTGAATATGGGAATTCTGAAATGCACAAGTATCACCCTGCAAATGGCAGATCGTTCTCTAAAACAACCTATGGGAGTTTTAGAAGATGTACCTGTTAGAGTAGGGAAGTTTTTCATTCCAGTCGATTTTATAGTGTTGGATATGGCTGAAGATTCGCAAATCCCTATCATTCTAGGAAGGCCATTTCTACACACTGCGGGAGCAGTAATCGATGTCAAGAATGGAAAATTGACATTAGAAGTAGGTGATGATAAGGTCACCTACAACTTAAACAGTGCAATGAAGAGCCCTATGCTTGAAGAGCCTTGCTGTTTTCTTGACATTGTCGACTCAATCGTTGATGAATCTCTGTACCCATCAATAATTGGGGATCCTTTAGAAGCAATTTTATTGTTAGAGGATATCTCTGAGAACGATAATTTTGAGATCAGTGAGCTGGAAAGGGACTTGACTGGTAAAGAGATACCGTCTGAAGAAGTTGAGGAGTTCATAAGCTTAATTGATGCTCCTGCCAAGGCAGAAGTACATAAACCTGAACTTAAACCTCTTCCCTCAAATCTAAAATATGCTTTTTTAGATGAGTCTGAATATTGCCCGGTCATAGTAAGTGCTCTTCTAGATGAAAATCAGTTAAACTCACTATTGATTGTTTTGAGGAAACATAAAAAGGCAATAGGCTATAAACTTGAAGACCTCACAGGCATAAGCCCCGACTTTTGCATGCATAGAATTAACTTAGAAGAAGGCCAAAGACCTTGTGTTCAAGGTCAACGCCGTCTTAACCCAAACATGCAAGAGGTAGTTAAAACTGAAGTTCTGAAATTGCTAGATGCTGGCATAATCTATGCAATTTCTGACTCAAAATGGGTTAGCCCTGTCCAAGTTGTCCCCAAGAAAGGAGGAACAACAGTAGTCAAGAATGAGAAGAATGAGCTCATCCCCACAAGGATTGTGACAGGATGGCGTATGTGCATTGACTACAGGAAGTTGAATCAATCACTTAGAAAAGATCACTATCCTCTGCCCTTTATTGATCAAATGTTAGAGAGGTTAGCTTGCCACAAATATTTCTGTTATTTAGATGGTTATTCAGGATTTTTCCAAATTCCTATCCACACTGAGGACCAAGAAAAAACCACCTTCACCTGTTCCTATGGCACTTTTGCTTATCGCCGAATGCCATTTGGCTTGTGTAATGCACCCGCAACTTTTCAGCGTTGCATGACTAGTATCTTTTCTGATTTCGTTGAGACTATCATGGAAGTATTTATGGACGACTTTAGCGTCTATGGCATTTCCTCCGATAATTGTTTGACAAATCTGTCGAAAGTGCTAAAACGCTGTGAAGAAGTCGACCTAGTTCTCAACTGGGAAAAGTGTCACTTCATGGTGAACGAAGGCGTAGTTTTAGGACACATCATTTCCGAAAGAGGTATTGAAGTGGATCGAGCTAAGATCCAAGTTATTGACCAACTGCCACCACCTGCTAATGTAAAAGGAATCAGGAGTTTCCTTGGCCACGCCGGTTTTTACCGACGGTTTATTAAAGATTTTTCTAAAATAGCCAAGCCCCTGTTTGAGCTCCTTTTTAAGGATGCACCTTTTAATTTCACGAAGGAATGCCTTGAGGCATTCAACAAAATCAAACGCGCTCTAATCACCGCACCTATAATCCAGTCACCTGATTGGAATCTTCCATTTGAGCTTATGTGCGATGCGAGTGATTACGCCGTTGGAGTTGTTTTGGGGCAAAGAAAGGAAAAGTTCCTTCATGCTATTTACTATGCTAGTAAAACATTAGATCCTGCCCAAATCAACTATGCCACTACTGAAAAAGAACTTCTTGCCATTGTCTATGCCTTAGACAAATTCCGTTCTTACCTTATAGGATCGAAAGTCATTGTTTACACTGATCACGCTGCTTTGAAATATCTGCTTTCAAAGAAAGAGGCAAAACCTCGGCTTATCCGATGGATCTTGCTCCTTCAAGAGTTCGATCTAGAGATCCGGGATAAGAAAGGAGCAGAAAATGTAGTCGCTGACCATCTTTCAAGGATAAGAGTAACTGAAATAGGATTGCCAACACCAATTAATGATTCGTTTGCTGATGATTCATTAATGGCAATTACTGACTCTTCTCCTTGGTATGCTGATATGGCCAATTTTCTTGTCAGTCGACAACTACCTTCTGACCTTTCTTATAACCAAAGGAAACGATTTTTGCATGATGCAAAATTCTTCGTTTGGGATGATCCTTATCTTTTTAAGCAGTGTTCAGATGGTCTTTATAGACGGTGTATCCCTCAGTGGGAAGTTAAAGGAGTTTTAGAAGGATGCCACTCATCTGCTTATGGTGGTCATCATGGTCCGTCCAAGACCGTAGCCAAAGTCTTACAATCCGGGTTTTTCTGGCCCTCGTTGTTTAAAGATTCAAAGGACTTTGTTATGGCTTGTGACGCTTGTCAACGAATGGGTCAAATATCCAAGAGACATGAGATGCCTCAAAACGGCATATTAGAAGTTGAAATATTCGATGTCTGGGGTATTGACTATCAAGGACCATTCCCTTCTTCTAACGGAAATCGTTACATCTTAGTCGCTGTTGACTATGTTTCCAAGTGGGTAGAAGCAATCGCCACTCCCACTAATGATGCTAGAGCTGTGATACGGCTATTTAAGAAGATCATATTTCCACGTTTTGGTGTACCCAGAGCCGTGATTAGTGATCGAGGAACTCATTTTGGAGAGAAGCAGTTAGATACTCTGCTTGCTAAATATGGTGTGTATCACAGACGAGGATTAGCCTACCATCCTCAGACCAGCGGTCAAGTAGAAGTCTCAAATAGAGAGTTGAAAACAATTCTTCAGAAAGTAGTCTCAAGATCTAGAACTGATTGGAGTAATAAGCTCGATGACACCTTGTGGGCTTATCGTACAGCTTTCAAAACCCCGATTGGAACATCTCCTTATCGATTGGTTTATGGAAAGGCCTGTCATCTTCCTGTCGAGTTAGAGTATAAAGCTTACTGGGCTATCAAAGAACTAAATTTAGACACTAAGCTTAGCGCTGATAGGAGACTCTTGCAACTCAATGAGCTAGAGGAATTTCGTTTGCAAGCTTATGAGAATTCTAGGATCTATAAGGAGAAAACGAAGCGTTGGCACGACAAGAGGATAATTAAGAAAGAATTTAATGTCGGTGACCAAGTACTTCTTTTCAACTCCCGTCTGAAAATCTTTCCAGGAAAACTTCGTTCCCGATGGTCTGGACCATTCACTGTCTCATATGTAAGCAAATACGGCTATGTGGAACTCATGACTAGCAATGGTGAGAAATTCAAAGTTAATGGACACAGACTGAAACTCTACTATAGCAATTCTATCATCGGATGTTTAGATATTGTCTATACGGAGCGTCCATCCTCAACCCAATGATTCTAATGAAAAATTCGTCGAGCAAGACGTTAAACAAGCGCTTCTCGGGAGGCAACCCGTGTTTTCCTTTTTTTTTGCATTTTTATTTTTGTTTTTCCCTTTTACGTTGTTTTGTTAGATTTCTTTGCAGATGAAAGAGTTTTTGAAGAATCTCTGACGACCTTCCTTGTCAAAAGTCCAAAAGACTAGCTTGGGGGAGTCCGCACTGACTAGTAAGCTTCATTCTTCTTTCATTTTTCTTTCTTCCCATTAAGCATCTCATTGCATATTTGGTTTTTGTGCTCACATTGAGGACAATGTGATGTTTAGCTTGGGGGAGGGATTGCATTTTTCCCATTTTGTATTTTAGCTATATTTTTTTCATATTTTGAATAAAAGAAAGAGAAGATTTTTGAGAAAATTTAACAATTTTTGAACACAATTGAATGCTTTTCATGCTTTGCTTGCTTGTTTACTGTACTATCATGTTACATTTCCCAAACTTAGAGCTTTCAAAAGATAATGATTCAATATTTATTGAATTTTGCATACATGGGGAAGTCTTGTACACAGTAGGCATGGAATGAATCTATAGATGAGTACGCTTGATCTTGACATTTGGCAAACTACATATATTGTAAGGTAGAACCTCCTTAGACTGGTACATCCATACCCAGTCTCATCTAGGTGTGTGTAGTTCTCCTTGTGATGTGTGTCATGTCAAAACGCATAAGTATGGTTCTCATTTCATTTCTATAAGCATTGCATTCATGATTCACTAAGATTTGAAGCCTTTTTCACTTTAATTTGCCCTTCAAAAATTAGCCCCTTCATACAAGTGCTTTACAAAATAATAGCTACAGATAAAAACTGCCTACCTTTCGAGCTAGTAGCTAGACTATGGTGTGTGGGTGCTCTTTTGGGAAGAATTGTTCCTATCTGTCAAAGTGAATTGGGAAAACGAAAAGTTCAAGAAGTGAAGTTGTGTTCAGAAAAGAAAAATGAAAAATAAGGGAGAATAGAAAAATCGGAAAATTGAAAAAGAAAGAAAAAATAAGAAAAGAAGTTATGAGTATCTCCTAAAAAAAAAAATAAAAAAGTCAAATCAATTTTCAGAAGGAGTTTACCCTTGTGTTTCGTGTAAAATAAGCCAAATTGTTACTTCTGGCTTCATCGATCGTTTAGTGGGAAATAACCGAAAGTTTGGATTGAGTATTCATTTATCATTGGTCAGTTGCTAGCTCACTCTAACTTTCACATGACCATAACTTTTTGTCCACCTTTCACCCATTTCCCAAAGCGTTCTTCTCATTTTTCGGCTTCTTTTCTATGTGCATTGTGATCTTTGACTTGTGTTTTGAATTGTTTACCATATTAGACTGCGGACACATTTTCATGAGTCGTAGATAGGTGAGTGTCTCAAAAACATTTACACATAAAGAAATCACCTTTTTGCATACATTGAGTGTTCGAGTGTACCGTGAGAGTCCATTTGTCAAAAGATCATGCAAGAGCCGAAAATCTGTAGTGAAATTCTTTGTGCTACGCCGTTATGTAAATCTCAGCCATGTTTATGTATCATTCTTGCCCACGTTGCTTTTGGGTTATGATTCATTATGTTTCCAAAGCTTTATGTTGAGATTTGTTTCCTGATGGTGTAGTAGCCAACGCTTGCAACCTTGTCCTGGTATTGTTTGTTATGTTTGCTTGAGGACAAGCAAAGGTTTAGCTTGGGGGAGTTTGATAAGTGAATATTTGTATGATTTTAACCCCCACTTTAGCTCGGTTTTGTTTGTCATTTGTGCTTTGTTAAGCCATTTTATGAGCTAATATCGTCTTCTAGGCGAATTCCTGTGTTCTAACTTGTTTTGTAGGGGAAGTGACGTTTCTACGCCCTTTTTCTATATTTCCGAGCATTTGCCTAGAACCCGACGATTTGAAGATGCAAGCTTGACCGTGTGTAAGGCATTTCGAGAAGGTTCACTAACTTAAGGGAGAGAAGAAGCAAAGACGGTTTTGTAGTTGTCGGAAGACCAATCAATTAGACGGGAGAATTCATCGCTTTACATCATATCCAAGCAACAAACCCGATTGTAGAGTCAAGGGGGATGTTGTAAGTCAAGTCAAAGCGAAGGAAGTTGAAGAGTTAGTCAAGAGCTTCCAGAAGACGACTTACCCGATCGGGTAAGTGGTGTACCCGATCGGGTATTCCTGCTGCTCCAAGCATTGCGGCTCCTTCATCCTATTTTTGACCTATGTATTTATTGCCCGACCTCTTTTCCACGAAACCCTAATACTATAAATAGATGCTCAAGGATCATACACTTTCATCATATATACATCCATCATATACACTTTCTTACACAATCTTGTCTTATATTTCTTTTTAGCTTTAGTCTTTCTAGTTTAGATTCTCTTCTATTTTTGTCTTTTGTTCTAGTTTACTTTCGTCTATTTCCTATCAAAACATTAGCTTAGTTCAAATAGAATTTCAATATCTTGCATCTACTTTGTTGGGTTCAAAAGTTGTAATTCAAGGTACGGTATTTCTATGCGAGGGATTTCTATTATTGTTATCGCTTTCATCGTTGATCGTCAACTAGGTATTCCTAATTTATCTTTTGCTTAATGTTCTTTATTGCTTTCCATTTGATTGTCATTTTTCTATTCATATTATTTAGATTCATTTTCATATTGGTATAATCGCAGTTTCATTTCTTAGATTGTCATATAGCGTCGTTATTATCGCCACATAGAGAGTCTAAATTATTGTCAAAATCACCTAAATATGCCTATCTTAACTTTCATTGTTAATATCAACATAATCATGAGTGAGTAGTCACCTTTCTAGGGTGTAGGGTAGCCATGTTAGATTGATTAAAAGATGATAATTGGATAAAGGAAATTATGCTTTTAAAACATTGTGTCTATGCATGTTTGGACTTTAACGATAGTTGACGATTCTTGATCACAATCATTGACTAGTATGGAATTCTTTTCCAAGGTAGATATACAGGAATTGAATAGACAAAGCGTGACATGGTGGATTAAGACCTAGTAAATCGCACTAAAAGCCTGCTAGACCATCTGATCTATGATTGTAATGAACACACCATTCTTACGAACGCTCAATGAATTATTTGCATATCCTAAATCCAATTTCATCAATATATCAATCTACATGTGTGAACCTACTTCCCTAGATGCTTCTCATTATTGTTAATTTATTATCTGCTTTATCGTTTCCATTTCAGTTTGTTTTGTTTTTATTTATGTTCTTTATTAGTTTAGATATCACAAAATCCAAAACCCAGAAAATCATTAGATAAAACTCAATTGTGAGACGATTCATAATCCATAGGAAACACCATCTCCCTGAGGATCGACCCATACTTCCCTAATTACATTAATTTGTTATTAGCCTAGTCTGGGTAATTTATCTTTGCATCGGGCTTGCGACAGGCCTGATCAAGTACAATATGTACTCGCTCTAGTTAGACTCACTCGGTCGAGTGTCGATGTCACTCGGCCGAATACGCGAGAACAGAAGCACCCAAAAGACACCAGCCTAATTCACTCGGTCCATTAGCCTATACTCGGCTGAGTACACTATGTACTCGGTTGAGTAAGCCCTACTCGGCCGAGTCCCCCAACACATAGAAATACGGAGTATTACAATCTTTCCTCCTTAAAAACAAATTCGTCCTCGAAGTTCACAACTCATACCCCTACCAAACAGATACCGCACCCAGAACTAACACCAACTCAATACCACAACAACACAACACATCACAACAACACAACACATAACTTTCATGAAGACAACACATAACATATGACATAAAGACACAACTCCAACAACATGTATACTACCCATCTATCAACATAAACATGACATATCTAACGATTGCAGCTACCTCCTTGCCCCCTTAAAAACAAGGTTACGCCCTCGTAACCGAACATACCTCTGGAAACAGATGCGGGTATTTATCCCTCATTGCAGCCTCAAGTTCTCAAGTTGGTTCCTTCACATTATGGTTAGACCATAATACCTTTAGTAACGTTGTCTCACCATTCCTAGGTTTGCGCACCTTTCGGTCCAAGATCTCGTTTGGCACCTCAACATAGGTGAGTGCCTCATCTAGCTCGATAGTCTCGGCCTCTATTACATGAGACGGGTCACTCACATACTTCCTCAGCTGCGACACGTAGAACACATTATGGACCCGATTAAGAGCAGGTGGCATGGCCAATCGATAAGCCACCTCTCCAACCCGATCCAAAATCTCATAGGGACCTATGAACTTCTGGCTCGGCTTGCCCCTCCTCTCGAATCTCATCACCCCATGCATAGGTGACACTTTCAGAAGGACTTTTTCACCAACCTGAAACTCAACATCTCTACGATGAAGATCCGCATAGCTCTTCTGACGATCTTGTGCTGCTCTCATCTTCTGACGAATTAACTTTACTTGATCGATCATCTCCTGAACCATCTGAGGTCCAAGAACTACTGCCTCAGAACTGTCATCCCAATAAACCGGACTCCTGCATCTCCTCCCATACAAAGCCTCAAACGGTGCCATCCCTATGCTAGAATGATAGCTGTTATTGTTAGAGAACTCTATCAAATCCATCTTATTTTCCCAACTCCTGCTAAAAGATAGCACACAAGCCCTCAGCATATCTTCTAAGGTCTTGATCGTCCTCTCAGTCTGGCCATCCATCGCTGGATGAAATGTCGTACTTATCTTCAATGTCGTCCCCATTAATTCTTGCAGTTCCTTCCAGAATTTAGAAATGAACCCTGTATCACGGTCAGAAACGATATCACAAGGCACCCCATGCAGCTTCACCACATGCTTCCTATAAGCCAACGCAAGCTCGATCTTACTCTAGGTATCTTTCATAGGCACAAAAGGGGCTGGCTTGGTCAACCGATCCACAATCATCCAAATCATATTATTTCCCCTCTGCAATCTCGGAAGTCGCACTACAAAATCCATGGATATGGACTCCCACTTCTACTCTGGCACCTCTAAGGACAGAATCTTACCCTGTGGTCTCCTTTGCTTCCTCTTGACCTGCTGACATACCAGACATCTAGCCACAAAATCAGGTACATCGTTTTTCATCCCCGACCACCAGAAAGTTTTTTTCAAATCCTTATACAACTTATCCCCACCACTAGTAGAAAAAGTACCATTGACATCGGTTATTTAGGTCTATTTACATCGGTTTTGGGCGATGTTTCTGGGGGCGTTGTTTATAGCATTTATAGCAAAAACATCGGATGTAAAACCAATGTTAATGGAATATATTTACATCGCTTATTATGTAAAACCGATGTTAATGGCATGTAACTTACATCGTTTTTGGTCTAAAAAATGACGTTAACTGCATATATTTACATCGGTTATTATGTAAAACCGATGTTAATGGCATATAAAGTACATCGGTTTTGGGCTAAAACCGATGCTAATGGTTTATACATTACATTAGTTTTGATCTATAGCCGATGTAAACACTACCTTAATTACATCAATTGTTGAGTAAAACCGATGTAAAGTAAATTACATTAACATCGATTCATTTCTTAAACTGTTGTAAATATTTTCTTTACATTAAATGCTAGATACAATAGGCAACACCTCCTTTGTAAAGTTAAATTCTTACCCTTGTAAGAACGTGCAGATCCAATCAACAGTATAAAAGAGCACTTTCAACAAATAAAACATAACCATATATATTATACAAAAATAATGTCGTATTACAATTCTATCCACCATACAAATATTTCAAAACATTAGCTCCTACAAAACACAACATTAAGCATTTTCAATTGCGATTTCTATGACATCTATAAGCCAATTACAATATCACATTAGAGATTTTTTAAACATTAAATCGATCAAATCTCTCGAACCCGCCAATTGGTGAGTTCCAGTTGTCATAGTTGTCATATGTACCTGAAATACACTACAAGAAAATGTACGACAACAGTTATAAAAATACAAATGGCAGTTTCTAGAGAGTATTAGACATCAACTTCATAACATAATAATCATACTCATATCTTTGAGGTTGTGAAGACGCACTAAATTTACACAAAATTAAGAAACAAATTGGTTGGCTTGGCATCATAACGTTTGTTCACGACCTTTGTTTATAAATAAATTCAGTTTCACTATACATTTTTATACCTGCCCCTTTAATTTGTACTCTACTTGTATATATTTATTAATTTCATCACATAATATATAAGTGTTACCCAAACTTAATGAGGGATTTTGCACCGATTGGAAAAGGATAGGTAAAAGGGGCTCTTGAGGTAAGCAACTAAAGGACCCATCAAGCTAAATTCTTTCACAGTAGTAACTTATTATGTTCTCCTTTACTATCTTACGCTATTCGTACAAGATATTAAAATGGCATTCAAGAGACATAAATATTTACCTTTGAAATTTTGTGATAAGAACTTCAATATCTCATCAATTAGAATCACCTGAAAAAAATAGAAACTCGAGGTGTCAGTATTCAGTCGAAGATTATATTTCACAGATTGCTAAGCACTATTGCATTACTTCCGTCTTAAATAAGATTTTGTGAACCTCAAAATGCAACTATATAAATAAGATGCAGGCAGTATTATACTATCATCGACCATTTACATCGTTTCAACTAAAAATGATGTTATTGTGCCGATGTCAATGACACTTTTTCTACTAGTGTTGGCGTGAGCTGCTGGCACATAAAAGACGTCCCTCAGTGAGCTGTGAGTCCTTCCATACAACGCGTAAACAAGCATTCCCACAAACATCCATACTAGCACACAAATCCAAGTAGCAAAACTGAGATTAGCCGGTGACAGCTCACAATATACTTAGCTGCTACAGGTAAATAATACAAAGAAAAAGTGATGAATGTGTATCACTTATAATCCCAACGCACCAAGAAAAAGTTATGTATGTGTATCACGTATAACACAAATTCTCATTGAAAACAGTCACTATCCGTCACAAGCTGAAGATGGATAGTGCCCCTCTTACAATATGCAAGTGGTAAGGAAAAGTGGATGGCAAATGGATCCCCCCACTTGCATATTGTGAGAAGGGCACTATCCGTCTTCAGCTTGTGATGAATAGTATCCGTATTTAGTGAGACATGCTGCACATATAATAAAAACGCAACAATGATGACAGTATGTACCCTACACAAAATAATCAAGGGTCACAATACATATAGGTTTTACCAACCTGTATGTACCACTAGTAGAAATATACCCTATGGCATCGGTTCCAAACTACCATTTAGCATCGATTAAGATAGACGCCCATGACATAGACATATATCATTGGGAGCGGTAATAACATCGGTTTAGGAACCAACGCTGTAAAGCATATTAGCAATGGTTACGATCAGCGGACTTGTAACCTGGCTAACGTCAAATCTGTAACCTGGACAAAAGACCACAAAAAATGATACTAACTCCAGACTATTTTGTCTACTAGTCAACCCTAAGGGAAGAAATAGGGAAAACTCACCATTCCCTCCATCTTTGACGTAAATAGCCCACTACTCTGCTGCTTCAACTTAGTCAGAATACTTCTCTCGTGATCATCATTAGCACTCTTCTAAAAAAAGTAGCCGGCGAGAAAGCTTCTTTCTGTTATTAATAGCAATCATAAAAGAATATTAAACCTTCCTTTATAAAAACAACATAAACATACGGCCATATGACCAAAACAACAAACATGTAAACTCGGAAAACAGATCTTTAGTACTAACATAAGTCATACGTTTAATCATTCGCATAAATCAAATTAGATTGTTTTACGATATTTCATTGGTACGGACAAAAAGATTAAGTATAAGATAGTGAAGTAGGTCTTACGAGATTTCATTGGTACAGACAAAAATTTTAAGCATAAGCAATTTCAATGCTGAATTCTTGACATCTTAAGCATTAAAAACAAATCATTACCAACACTAAGTAACTAGACAATGATTAATTATCTGAAAGCAAAATTAAGAAAACTAACAGATTATCATTCATAACCAAATTTCTCAGCAAAATGAAGAAAACTAACATGAATAATGCAAAAAGTCAATCACAAATACAGTACAAGTCTCAATAGCCGTAAAGTAAAAACACGTGTATTTATGAATTCAGGATTAAGGACACAAATCTCAGAATCTTGATCAAGGCTATCGAGCTACTGCAACACAACTGTGCCGCAACACCAACATTTAAAAGTCATACTAAAGCATTTCTAAGGTAAGTTCAATGACAGTAAAAAATACAAATACACAGCAAGGAACACGGGCCTAAGCATTTTACTAGATGACATCAAACTAATCCAACAAAAAGCGAACAACTCACTTCAAAGTTGAGATCCAAACAATCATAAGACTTAAACCCATGAACAAAAAAATCAATTCTAAGCACTTTACTAAACCTTGTCATTTTAATAAAAATGAAACATAGCATATAGTGATGAAGATTTCATGAGTTTTAAACTAATTCATTCACTCAAAATTAGTTTCAATTGATTCATTGATTCAATTGTCTCAAGCACAAGAACAAAATGAAAAAGGTATTCGATGATTAAAATACTAAACACAATGTTTGATTTAAATCGATTAAGATGATTAAAATACACTAACTCTGACCCCTACATGATTAAAAAACTGAATTCAGTGATAAATTATTTACAATGAATCGGGGAAAAAGAGGAACTGCAGTGATTTAGAAAAAGAAAAGAGAAAACATAAGGAAACCACATTATGGTAGATGAGACAAAGACAATACCTGGTAAAGAAGATTCGAGCAGATTCAACAATTAGAAATGCTAATATTGCAGAAAAAGCAAGTTCTAATCAATTTCCCCAATTATTAGGGTTAGAAAACTAACCCTAATTAAACACTAAGAAATAAGGGGAGGACTGCGGAGGACACGACGAGTCGACGAGGGTGTGATTGGGCATGCACATGTCGGTCGTGGTGGTTGTGTAAAGGGAGACATGTGAGAGGCGATTGGTGATGGTGGCAGTACGTGAGAGGGAGGGTGTGTAAATGGAGGGGTTAATTGTGATTGTGTGGATGTGAAGCAAGGATTGGTTGTGTAAAAGGGAATGAGCAAAATTGTTGGGCCATTACGGAGTGTATTTCTAATGGCTACGGATGATAAAAGAACCGTAGCCTTTGGTGTGTATGAACTAATTTTGGCTACGGTTTACAGGTGAGCCGTAGTCTTTTGTTTATTAACTTTATATTTGGCTACGGGTAATTTAACTGACCGTTGCCTTTTTAAATAGGCTACGGTTAATTTCAGTGACCGTAGCCTTTTCCGCTTGCCTAATGTCATTTTTCTACTAGTGCAAGTAGCTTTGTAAGGTCAAAATAGAGAATTTTGGTGGAGAGATAGCCTGCAAATAAAAATGAATTTAACCCATGATTAGATAATATTCAAATATAAAGTGGTTTTTTAGAAATAGAATAAATAAATCCTTAGAAGCCAAGACTATAATTTACAGCAGGCTCAATTTACAGAACATGTAACAAAATCCACTTCCCGGGCATGAGACTAGTACACAAACATTTAAGCTCAACTAAAAACTTGCCGCAGTCCTTGGAAGTATAGGAAATAAGCATAGACGATAAATATAAAGTCTAATTGAATAGCAGAAAAACTTATTCACTATAATTAGTTGTACTAAAACCGTGTAAATACAAAATTAACTCCAAGAAATGATCATATACGATTAAATTTGAGATGGAACAGGTCAAATAGACGACATAGTCACAAATACATGAGAAAAAAGGATGTGCTACATCATGTCAAAATATTAGCTTGCCAAACCAAAGTTCATTCTTGTACACAGAGATCAACTTAGCTTCTACATATCTTACCCAACATAGTAAACTAAGACATTTCTTATCTAAGCAACATCAAATTCTATGCCATGACTTAATAATCAGAATCATTGCCAATATAAGAACTAAATAATTAAGATCATTACCTCGAATAGAAATCATTAATAAGTCCCCTTAACTCTTTCACAAGCTGCACAAGTTACATGCCCACAAATCATTTAAATCAAATAAAATATAACCTCAAGTTTTCGTGTAAGAAGCAGTACAATTTTTCAAGAAGAGATTGAATGACAATAAACAAGTGTTTATCAACCAACCCAATGACATTTTTCAACAAAATGAAACTCAGATATTCATTTGTATCCTTCATCTTCGTGTTAAAACTCTCACTCTTATACCATTGCTGCATCGACAATAACATTTACACACAAAAAAAAGGTTAAGTGGAACAAAAGGCCATAGTTATCACCGGATCTCTGCATAGTTACCAGTACCACTCGAACTGTTGTTGATATTTCCTCTCAACAAAACTCAAATCCCCACAACTTACTAAACCCTAAAAACTGCCACATCAATATATCTAGTAAGCCACATATTATAGGATGCGAGAGATACAACCAGAAAGCACAATTCGTTACTCGGGACAAAACCCCATCTTAGAAAATGGTCGAATGGTTGTCCTGACGACCCAACAAATAACAACCATTACGTCTAATCTCGTAAAATCATTTAGTTAACTTGTCGCGAATGAAAACGTATTCAATTAATTAAAATAATCGGCACAAGTTGTAGATCAGTATAATGTTATTTTAAACATGATTCAAGAGTAAATCAATATAAAAAGTTAAAGAGAAGAAAAAGACATACATCAATATGATGGTGGCTTCAACTCGTTGTTGTCTAAGGGCGCAACAAGGCTGGTGAAGTGGTAATCAACATAGCGTAGTGCGACGATGTGGTGGTTGTGCATTTGTGGTGGTTGAAGGTTATGGAAATTAGCGAGAGGTCGAATGAAAAGGGGGACGGAGATGTGGGCAAGTTATACTCCATGTAAGAAACTGAAGGGTTGTGTGAATTGTGAAGAGAAGGGGCTAGGGTAGTTTCTACTTAGAACGCTATTAGTCTATTACAATATTACATCGGTTATTTAAAACATCGGTTATTTAAAACATCGGTTATTTAAAACCGATGTTAATGATAATACTTTTACATCGTTTATGTTAAAACCGATGACACAAATATTTTTATACATCGGTTTTTAAATAACCGATGTAATAAAAAAACCTACAAATAATTTACATCGTTTTTTATGAGAACCGATGTTATTTTCAAACATTTACATCGTTTCACCTAAAAATGATGTCTTTGTGGCGATGTCAATAGGACTTTTTCTACTAGTGCTTGTCATCATCAAAGGGGGAATTTGTTGGGTTCATATTGATGATGACATGCCAATTTAACATGTTTATCAAGTGACTATTTCTTAGGTTCCAATGTCTCTCCATATGCAATGTTGATCAAGAAAGAAGTCAAAGATCAAGTCAAGAACTCTTCATAGTTGTTGTTGTCTTAGGATGTGAGTACATTTGTAAAAGTAATAGAATACATCGTTTGGCAATAGTTCGCGGCAACAGTGAGCATGACTGTTGCCTCAATGTCTGGATAATAACAGTAGTACTTATGTGAACTGGTCACAGTAAGTGCAACTGTTGCTTTTGTCTGCAACTCTTGAATCGAAACCATTTTGTCATTTCAAATATCATTTTCGTCAAAAATGTGTTTTATAAACAAATATGAATTGGGAAGTGATTTATCAAATTATTTGAAGAATGTTTTACTTTTTAGAATAAGGCAAAAAAATGTTTTTTTGAAAAAGCTAAACATAGCTTATATCCTCCATGTTTTAACCAAAGGTCAAGGATAGTTTTATATACTTTAAGTACTATCACTCAACCTTTACATCATTGCCTTTGGTAGCCTTACTTCCTATCACTCAACATTTCCATCACTACCTTTGGTAGCCTTACTTCTTATATGAAACATCATTTTCAACCCACTTACTTATTTATTGACATCTACAAGTTATGTTGATTGACTCTTCCAAAGATAATAATTTTAAAACACTTCAAGCATCCTCCTTCCCTCTATAAATAGAAGACATTAGATGCTCAGATTTGCTAAGACTTTCCAAAGCATTATCTTTCAATTGCAAACTGTTTTAAGTGTTTTTCAAAACCTTTTTCTTTGCAAAAGTTTCTAAAGTCTTCAATAGTTACAGTCCAGACTACTGTTGCCATTGTGATATATTCTTGTTACTTGAATGTTAGATCTTGAAATTGTCCTCACAAGTTCTTTTTGAGAACAACATTTGAGGAACAAAGATCCTGTAACTTTTCAGTTCAAGAGTCGAGTTTTAGAACAAGTGTGTTCTTAAACTCTTTCGCAACCGGAGTAGGTTGTTGGCCATTTTATTGTAGGGGTTTTTAAGTTGTCGGAGTAGATTTCTTATTAACAAAGCAATATAATGAAGATTGGACGTAGGCCTTAGAGTGAAGGCCGAACCAATTCAAAATCGTGTGTTGATCTTTCCTTTCATTATTTCCGCTGCACTTTTTATTTACGTACTTTGATTAAGCATAGCAACAGTCTTCAATACTGTTAGCTACAGCTTCGCTTCAATCTGAAAGGAACTGGTAACAGTTCAACTGACTGTTGCCACGATCAGAACTCTTCTTTACTCTTCGACTCAACTCGCTTTAATTCATAAAGAACTAGTTGAAAATTTTAAAAGGTACCTAATTCACCCCCTCCCCCTCTTAGGTACTAGGAATCCATACTCTTCAGCTTCTATTTGCGGTTTTGAAGACTTTGCGAAGTCTCCTAAAGGTCCTTTCGATCTCAGGATCGATTGGAGGTTGATCCTTTGGGGGAGCTCGCCTGGGCATACAAGAAAACTAAATGTAAACGGTGAGAATGCCTCGAGAAACTAGGTTTCTCAAGACAACAGGCAAAAACAACTAAAGCAAACTAAAAACAATCAAATTAAACATACACCGTCCCCGACAACGACGCCATTTTGATGTAGGATATAGTGGTGTGGTAAGAGTGTCGATCTGAGGGACGGTTGGTGTCTAAAATGATCTAATAGTCTACTAAGTCTCTTGTAAAGTCACAATGTAATTTGGGTTTGGATTTGTTGACTAAACTAAATAACAATAATTAAAAGCAAATAAAAACAACAAAAGGAGTCTAAGATGAGAAAGATTGGATTTTTATCGAATAAGAGGGAAAACTAGGGTGAGTGGGTTCATATGGGTGGTAAGGTCGGGTGAAAAAGTCGGGTTTAATAGTTGAAATGTCGTCTAGTCTAGGAAAGTGAATTGAGGTTTTCGTTCTTACAATTCTCCTCAAACCGACTCTAACTAGCTATCGCGTCACTAGATACGGTTTGCCAAACTAGCGGTTCTACGAAAAACCACGACTTTCAATCTTATGGTATTCGAAACAAGCAAGAGAATCATGCAAGCTCAAGTAGGCATTTCATCAAACATGTCATAAGCATAGCATGGAGACAAGACAATAATCAACTATTAACCCCAACAAGAACACATTATCTCATACTAGAACCCATAATCCCCCACATAACCCTAGCAAGATTACTACTCACTCATATTCAAAGGAAATTCAATATTAACTAAGGATTGCAAAAGGAAATCAACAACAATAAACATCTTCTAATTAACAATGAAAAGATAACAAGAATTGAAATGAAAACTTAATTAAAGACAAGATTAAGTAAAGGAATTATACCAACTTGGAAAAAGATGAGAACTTTGATATAATAACCAAGATTTTGTCACAAATCTTTGAATACAAACCAAGTTCCAACACTAAACCAAGTTGCAATTACTAATTAACCATCTAATTAGTTTAATTATGGAAGATTAATAGAAGATTAAATACTAATTCTATGAGAGTTTCAGATCTAGGGTTTCGTGCCCTCTAATTACACAAGAGGGTCTATTTATAGGTTTATAAAATTGAGGAAAGATGGGCTTCAAAAGACTTCATGGACTGGCAAAGTCACAACCGTGAAATGGGTTTCATGGTCGTGAAAGCTGTCTCACAACCATGAAACAAGTCACGGTCGTGAGATGTTGCACCAAATGAGGCAAGAGCTTCCCATGATCAAGTCACGACCGTGAAATGTGTTTCACGGCCGTGAGCTGAAATGCTCGAGAATCCGCCTTCTTGGAAAGGCATCTCACGACCGTGAAACGCCTTTCACGCCCGTGAAATGCTTCTTGTCCTTCTTCCTTTGCTTAACTTTGTTACTTTCTTCCCGGTTTCGCTTGCCTTGACTCGGGAAGGCTTTGGCGCATCGAGTAGGGCCCCCATGGGTATGTAGGACCCCAAGGTAGGCCGTGGGTCCTCCGAGTGATCCACCTTCTTCTTTGTCGATCAAAATTAGGTATAAATCGTCTCAAATGACGGTTTACCTACAAAACGCGATAAAAGCGAGAGATATGCTAAAAGAAGGTAAAACACGTAGAAACGGCAAGCAAAACGAGACAAAAAGGGGTGAAAAGTAGGGTGAAATGACACTATACCATGTATTATTAAAGATTTTCACTCGAAGTATGCTACACTACCACAATATCAATCTTTATAAGGCGACGGCTTACCTCGTATTTAAAAATAGGGCGACGGCTTACCACGCATTGCGAATCCTCTAGACCTAGATATCTACACAATCCAATCATATCGGCTTACCTCACAGTGCAACAACTAATACAACCTGGAAGGTTGGCGCGAGATAAGAGTGTGAGACCAGTTGCACCGATGTGACGATGACGACGTTCGGCGTAGTCATTGTGTCAAGGGGTGTGAGGCGGAGAAGTAAAGTGAGAGATACCACTAGAAGAGAGTGTAGGTTTAAGTTTGAGATATTCACCTCTGTTATCCGAAAACAATTGTATAATTGGTCGCCTAAAATTTTTTTCGACAAGGGCTTTGAATCGTTGAAAGACGGAAAGAGAGTCAGATATGCTTTTAATGGGATAGAACCATATATATTTTGTAAAGTCGTCAACAAAGATTATATAATATTTGAACTTGTCGTAAGAAAGAACGGGAGATGTCAAAACGTCAGAAAACAAGAGTTCAAGTGATGCAACTAAAGTAGAATAAGAAAAAGATAACTTACGGATTTTATTTATGTTGCAGGCATTACAATTGGAATAACTTAAAATTGGAATAGGGAGAGAAGTACCCTCACCAATAATCACATCGTTGGTCCATCGTAAGGAGAGTATAATGATAAGTTGTCAAGATGGTTGGTGATGTGGTGGCGCGCACCACTGTCTACGAGCCATGACCTGGAGGAGGAAGGAGCGGCTGCTGTGGCGGTGTGGAATTTGGCAGAGTTGTACGAACGAGTAGCAGTGCGATTTGTAGGAAGAGGAAGGACGGAAGCTTAATATTGGGAAAAGCATGGGCTTGAAGTTGCGACACACGGTTAAGTAATGACGAATGTGTTTGCAGTATTGGCACTTTCTTTTGAATGGTGTTTGAGTGTCATTAGAGGAGGGTATAGAGGGTGTTGGCATAAGGCGTGGAATAGTGGATTGGCAAGGATAAGAGCGAAAGTAGGTGGGGCGAGATTGAGCAGCATGATTTGAGATTGGATAGGACGAGGAATGGGTGGTTTGCTTGACAGTGTGTTAGGGGTTAATGAGCTTTTCATAGAGGGACTCCAAATATGTTGTTGTGTCACGGCTCGTACGGCCTCGAAACCAGGGCGATATGTGTCGTCAAGACCGTGGAGCACCTTAGCAACTATATCCTTAATCCAAGGGTTTTCCTAAGGCGGCTAGCTTATCGGTGTAGGTTTTGAGTTGTGTCATAGTCGGAGATGTTGAGGTTACCTTTGGAGAAGGAGGCAAGAGAGTCTTTGAATTGGATTATATGACCTAGAGATGGGTTAGCATAGGTATTGGCGAGTATCGTCCATGCTTCATGGGATATCGTTGCATTGGTGAGAAGGGAGGAGATATTGGATGGGAGAGTGCTGATTAAGGCACCAAGAAGAAGACAATCTTGGCGCTACCAAGCATGGTACGGTAAATTCGGGTTGGTAGTTTTTAATGCTTCCTCTGTTCTGATGGAGGGAAAAGCAGGATTGGTGACATCCACAAATTTGAGAAGTTCGTAACCAAATAGAATATTGGAGACTTGGTTTTTCATGTGAAATAGGTTAAGGGTGTGAGTTATTTGCATTGAGAGGGGTTAACCTCGATAAAAAGAGCATTGGGGTTGGACGAATTTGGGATTAGGTTGATGTAAGGTGCCATTAGACGGAAGCTAGCACGAAGAGGACAATGAAAGGATATTTGTGAGAGGGAGGCTAGAACAAAAAAAGATTGGATGCAAGTAAGAGGCCGGATCTTATAAGCTTGATACCATATTAGATTTGCGAAGAATCGATTTTGAATGTGATGATTTTATTAACATACTATAATATAATATATATATATATATATATATATATATATATATATATATATATATATATATATATAGTGATACATATACAAGCTATAAGGAAACTAGAGATATATTTACCCAGATTATAGAGACAGAAAATTGAAAAGTATAAGTTATATATGGTAATTACAAAAGATACATGAATTAAGGGGAAAATGAACTAATATAGGATAATAATATTCAATGACTAACATTAACAAGTAACAACATAGGCCAGACGAGGTCGTGTGCACTGTGTTATGTAGTTCCATTGCTTTAACATATTGCTCTTCTCGTTCAAAAAAAATGAACACTATAAACGAGCCCAAATGAACTTTTGGCCCGAGCTTTTCTAAGCTTGAGATCGGATTGGGTGCGTAGAAGCTCGGCTCAATGTGGGTTTTACCAACCTCGAGCCACGCTTTAATGAACCCGATTCCAATGATTCAATGAGCGATCTCGGAGCATTTATGAGCATACAGAGCCAATGGGAATATATTTTAAATTAGTTTTTTTTTTGTTTTTTAAAATCGGTTTGACCAACAATCAAATTTGACACTACGATCAACTTAATGTAATAAGAACTAGAATCTATATAATGACCAAGTTGATTAATATACGTGCGTTTCATATATCCTTTCAATTTTATAAAAATTTGTCAAAATGTCAAAATATGACATTCATGGCACCCATTAACCTCAAACGACGTTGAATATAAATCTATAAAATTGCAATGAACAATATACAATTACAAACCTTATTTTACTAAGTCAATCCAAATTGACATATTTTATTTACGACATTTGAACCATCAATCCCCTTTTAAAACCCCAAACAATTATAAGAAGAAACAAAAACTTAATAAACAAACTAAGCCCAATTAAGCCAAAAATGGCAAGCAATCGAATAAATCTTTTAAGTGTCCTTCAAATTACAATTCTTTCAATATTCCAAATTGCGAATGCCCATGAAAAAATCCAGTGGGAAAGTGGTTATTGTGGAGGATTGGACATTATAGCTGTGGACAGCGTTTACCATGACAACGTTGTTTCGGTCATGAACACTCTTATCAACCAATCGTCCAACTCAAACTTCAACCAAACATCCTTTGGTGATGGCGTCGACCGTGTCAATGGTAATTACTTTTGTCGGCCCGACCTAGACTTGGAGATGTGCAACTCTTGCGTTAGTACCGCTGTCGATCTCTTCACCGAGCAATGCTCTATCGAGAAGGAAGCCATCGCATGGTACACACCTTCTTATCATGTACTCCCTCTGTTTTTTATATATGACTTCACATTTCGAGATACTCACTTCTCTCTTAGATATCTCCCAATATATAAAATTAAACATTATGATATGTAAACAGTTTTTCGTAAGGAATTTAATGGTATTACTTTTATAATTTTTGAACAAATATACTTTTCAAAATGTTAAAGTCAAAGGGTTAACTCGAAAAAGCAAAATGTCATATATAAAAAAACGAAGTTTTTCGTGTAAAGAGAACACTATGACATTTTTGAGTAAAAAACCGACTAACCGAATTTTGTCCCGTAAACTAACGGATACATTTTTCCGTGCAATTAAAATAAGAAATGGAATTGACGCAACTAAAAAAAGTAGGAAAATGACTTTACGCAATTAAAATGACTTTATTTTTTGAAAAAACTATGACTTGTACTCTTTATTTGTTTTACAAACCCATTTTTGGACTTTAATCTTAGTTTTCACAGTTTTTTACTCCTGATTTTTTATTTTTTTTACAATGATATATCTGTTTTTTACTTTGTTTATTTATTTTTTACCATATTGAGGGACGTAAACCTAAACGAATTAGGATTATGATTTAAGTTAGTCCGCTAACTTGGGAGGGCTTTGATGTTGACTTTTTGTAATTAAACCGATAAATTGAATTGAAGTAACTAAGAAAGATATTTTGAGGGACTATTTCTCTAAATATAATGCAACATTGCTCGTAACTTTAATATATATCAAAGATAGCCGATATTTATGTAAGAGTTTGTCAAGAGTTGCTTGTAAAGTATGTCATTTCCCATCAATAATGGTACTCCAGAATTGTTGTTAGTTGATAGTTAACATTTAATATATGCAACCAATATCAAGATGATAGCTAACTAGAGACCAATCAATTTGTAATTTGATTGTTAATTAGAATTCAATTTTTGCAACTACGATGGTAGCTAATTAGTATCCAATTTGTATTTACTTTTTAATTAGTATCCCATTTTTGCAACTAATGTTAACTTAGTTGCTAATGAACAACCAAATTGACAGTTGTCGCTAATTAGCAACTAATAAGTTATTGGTCGCAAATGTTCGGGACAAAATTATAAATTTGCTACACATGATTTTACTTTAATAAACAAATATAGACCTTGTTCTTGAGTCTACCATCTAACATCGCACACCTTAATTTTCTGGTTACGCGGCCATTGTTCTCGACCAGGTACACACAATGCATGGTTCAATACACAAATCGCACCATCAACGCCACCCTACAACTCGTACCAACTCGCAGATTTGGTAGCCGTTACAACGTATCTGATCCAGTCATTTTCCCAGACATACGTAACTCGACCTTGAATGCTGTTATTAAACAAGCACTAATGCCAGGTAATAAGGACCGTTTCGCCACTGGTAACGACACATTTACAATTTGGGAAGGATTCTATGCAATGGTTTGGTGTACACCTGATATAACGTTGGCCGACTGCGAGACTTGTTTGAACACTACACTAGATAGAATTCCACAAGGCGGTTTAGCCCAAGCTGCTACTGTCCTATTCCCTAGTTGTTTATTGAAGTATGAGGCGGTCCAATTCATCTTCCCGGAAACGTCTTCGCCACTTAGTCCGCCCAATCGCTGATCGTTTTCCTCAACACCCATGTCAAAGGGATTTCATATTTTTTTGTAAAAGTATCCGTGTGTGTGATTATTAGGTCATTCGAAAACTCCATAAAATTATTTGTGTGGTTATGTGACCTATTGCGTGTTTGCAACATTGTGTACTACTAAAAAAAAAATCAAAGATAGTTCTTCAATTCATATGTACTTTAAGTTATATGTATAGACTGGTAAATACATAGAGGGATCTCCGGGGATATGACTCTCCCAAGACATTTACAAAACACAAGTTCTCATTTCAGACGGATACTATCCCTCTTAAGCTTAAAACGTCTCAAGTAAACGGGTCAAGTACATACCAAATCACCTCATTTGTTTTCTAGAATCTACCAAAAAAATTGTCTTTATTACTACCTCTTGATAATTGTGACAACCTTCGCTAAAGCGGAAATAAAGCAAACAATCGTGCATAGTTATTTTGGAAAATAAGGAGTTTTAAAAACTTTTACATGTCAAAGTACGAGGAAAGTCAAATGAACAACAACAAGGTATAAAATACTACAACGGAGACCTAGTCTCTCAAAACGTAGTCAAGTCTAAAAAATGTCTAGTAAACTAAAAGCGAACGTCAAAGGTGAATCGTCTAAGGCAAATGCCCGCTAGCTCACTCATGAACCCTAAAAATACACTACAAGGATATATCGGCAAACTGACGGCTATTCTGACGGAAAAATTCATCCGTCAGACATTTCGGGAAGCTGACGGAATTGTGACGGAATACTGACGGAAATTAAGCCCTGACGGAAACTCCGTCAGTAAGCGTCAGTGAAAAATGGCGCGTTGACTAAAGTCAATGGCGGTAAAATTAACTGACGGATAGTGACGGAATTGCCGTCACTAAAATCAACTCCTGACGGAAATTCCGTCAGGTTGACTTTCCTGACGGAATTTCCGTCAGGACATGTTCTGACATATCATTTAATTAGCCCCTATCAAAGTATTTTGTGACGGAAATTCCGTCAAATAATATATCATTACTGACAGAACTTCCTTCAGTAAGTAATTGGAAACACGGGAAGCTGACGGCTTTTTCCTGACGGAAATTCCGTCAGGATTTTTCATTAAATTGAAAACAGGCGTTGTCTTCCCTATTCCCCCAATTTCATTTTTCCTAAAACCTAACCCCTAAATCCCCAAATTCGACTACCCAAACCATCCGGCTACCATCTCCTACCACCACCTCCTACCACTACCACTACAAGAAAAGCGGTCCTTACCGACTGGAAATGGCGACCGACTAAAAATCAGTCGGTAATAAAATGTACCGACCGATATCAGTCGGCAAAAAAATTTGAGGTCGGTATATTACCGACCGAATAAATTACAGTCGCTAAATTGAAATATTCAGTCGTTAAATCAACAATTAGCGACCGCTTTAGTTAATTTACCGACTGAAATGAAATCAGTCGGTACCCATCCGCATATTAAGAAGTCAGACACCACTTCCTTTCCCCATTTTATTCCTTTGACAAAAATAAAATAACACTCCTTTTCCTCGCTTCCCTCATTCGATCTACACCACACCTCACCTCACCACACCACACCACACCATCGTCTCACTGCCGACCCGCTGCCGCACCGTTGCCGCACCGCCGCCGTCCCCAGTCCGCCGTCTCACTCTCTCCTTTCTCCCTTTTCTTTCATTTAATTCCTAATTTGATATAGGTATGATTTTTACTTAATTTTTTTTGTTGTAAGTTGTTTTAATAGGGTTTATTATTTAAGTTTATATACAATTTTGTGTCGTAATTGATTTGTTAGTATAAATCAGTCGGTAAATTTATAATTGTTTAAGTTAGGGTTAAGGTTAGGGTTAGATGAAATTGGGGGTTTTCTATTTTGATTACTTCGTTTGAGTGGGTTAATTTCTGTTAAACTAAAGTCATTTGTGATTAGCTTGGTAGCTAGCCTTTCATGAGATCTTAAAATTACGGGTTTTATATCTTGATTTTGCTAGCCTTATTGCTTGTTGTATGTAGTGACGCTATGTGCAACTTTTTTATTTGGGTGCTACTAGGCTTCTTCAGAGTTCAGACTTGAGTATACAATTCTGGTGGTTATGTATTGATTGACATGCTTTGCTGGTTATGTATTGATTGAGTTGTTTATTACGTGCATTGTGGTTAGTATCGAAGCTTTAGTGGTTCATTTCATTCTTATGGAGAAAGCGTCTTGGCTTCAACAACCTGCATTTTGTGTCTATTACAATAGTGGAACTAACTCATCGCTATTTTTTTTTTTTTTTTTAGATTTTAGTAATGCGAAAGCTCTCTTTGCCTCCCTTCAGACAAATTAGTTCCTTGTAGATGTTCCTTTTAGTTCAAGAAGTTTTCTTTTGGAGAACATGGAAGATTTAACTTATTAAATCTTACAGAGAATACACCAAGCGCGACACCATTTATTCTATCTGTGATGCATAGTTTCTGTTTGTTTGAGTTCATGAACTTACGGACTTGGGGTTCATATGCTTTCATCTTTCAAGTGTATAGAACCCTTTTCTTTGGAATTCTTGATGTTCTTCTTTATCGTTAATGTTGAATTTTTTCTAATAAACTTATATGATTGTGATACTCTATTGTAATTGAGAATAAGTAGTTGTTAATTGTTATAAGTTTATTGTGAAAGTCCTGTTTCTATATAGGGTAGTCAACTGAGTAAAATCTACATGTGTCTAGATATAATTTCTTTTCCTATGAAATCACATTTGCGACGCTGACGAAGACTATGTTGGCCACAACTTTGGATTTTGCATTCACGAATTCTACACTTACATGATACCAGGGACATTTACATGTCAGCTCACTCAATTGTGTATGATAATATGAATCATTATGATATAAGTATAGAAGATGTAAGATTATCAAACACAAGAGAGATTAGGACTCAAGAATGTAGCTTAAAACTATAACCCACGGCTACTGGTTGTATATTTGTTATGACGACACAAGTTAGAATGTGTAAATAACAACTGTTCTTTAGTAGGTAGTTGATTGTACATTTGTTACTTGAATGATGATGATAAGCGTTTGACATAAATGAGCTTAATTATGTTAGTAAATACTCCTTTTGTCCCTTTTGGTTCTTCATGTTTTCATACTGATTGTAAATTTTGTTTTGTTTCCTTTAGCAGATGCTTAATTGACAATAACAATCATGGATATTATTCAACAAACTTCTCATTTTAAGCAAATAAAAAAGTGTGCTAATAAAGGTAATTAACTTCTCTTTTATACTCGTTTAATAAAGGCGAGGATAGAATCGAAGATAGGCTTTTATTTGCAATTTGTTTTAAGTGGCCTGGGTTCATGGACAACTAATCCTGGTATAGTTAAATGGTTTTATGTAATATTTTATTTTTTCATTTGTATAAACTGTACTTGAGAGATACGGGTATGGATTTGGTAGAGTATCTAGTATTTTGATATTTCAAGAATTGTCTATATCTTTGATAACTATGAGGCATGGAGCCCTTTTGGAGTGTAAACTACTATGACTTGTGAGTTTAAGGGAAGTTTAGCTAAGCTTACTCAGACTGAAAACAAACACAGACAGAAATGGGGGCAGTAAATAAATGTTCATCATGCAGATCAAACTTCATGCATTTGTTCAGAAGGTTTGCATTTTAAGAGCGTGAAATAGCCATATTGCCATATGTTATTCATTTTGTGGTCTTGACCTTTGTTTCATGTTAACACAATATCACTGCAGAAACTATGTAATTTTCAGTTCTCAACTAACAACCTTATGTAAGTTATAGTATAGTACTATTTGATAGCTAGTAACCTGGAACTCTTTAGAGCTAGATTGTGGCTTTAAGGGTTAAAATTTTTAATGGAC
The DNA here is from genome assembly GCA_022085475.1 of Heliosperma pusillum. NCBI lineage: Eukaryota > Viridiplantae > Streptophyta > Magnoliopsida > Caryophyllales > Caryophyllaceae > Heliosperma > Heliosperma pusillum. The sequence continues at coordinate 29,118 of JAIUZE010067761.1, read as the reverse complement.
ATGTGTACAACCTTTGACTAACCTGTTTACATTTCTAACAAGCTCTATTTATAATTATAGCAGGTCAATTATGAAGGGATGTAATGCTGATTCAAGGAGCAAACAAAAGAGATACTACTAGGTTAACCTGCTGTGGAGGTGGTGTTAGAGCATAGTAGAATTTAAAGTAGGGTTCTCGTAGCACGATGTTAGGATGCCCTTAGTAGAATAATAATACATTTTAGTTTTTTTTGACAAACCATTGTTTGGATATGTACTGTAGTAATACTTAATAACATTTAATTTATACAATTTATGATTTGGATCTCATGGTGTGTTTTAAGTTTAAAAATATCACTTGTGGCTTTCTATCAGAATTTGTAAGGTAAAATAGTAAGTATAGAGTCTGAGAACAAAAAAATCTACTGCATAATAGGGCCAAAATTACCCACAGAAACTCAAAATTACCGACCAAAAATTAACATTACCGACCAAAAATTAACATTACCGACCAATTTTCAAATGATACCGACCAATTTTTCAGTCGGTAAATTACCGACCAAATTATTTTTACCGACCAAAACAATCAGTCGCTAATTTTACCGACCCCATAATCGGTCGGTAAATGAATTTACCGACTATTATTACCGACCGAATTTTTTTGGTCGCTATTTCTGAAAAAACAGTCGGTAAATGAACTTACCGACCGATTTTTTGCTTTACCGACTATTTTTTTCGGTCGCTATTGACCGAGATTCTTGTAGTGGATTGTGGCGAGGTTTTGGTGGCCGAATGGGTTGTAGCCATGTAGTTGTGTTGATGGCACGAAGGGTTGTAGCAACTTTGTGGTGGCCGAAAGGGTTGTGGCCATGTTGTGTTGATGGCTCGAAGGGTTGTAGCCATAATTTTAGTGGTGAGTTTGTTTAAACTTTGTGATGGCCGAAAGGGTTGTGGCCATGTTGTATTGATGGCTCGAAGGGTTGTAGCCATAATTATGGTGGTGAGTTTCTTTAAAATTTGTGTTGGCCAAAAGCGGTGGTGGCCATAAACATAGTACTTGGTTTGATGCAATTCCCAAGGTGGTGGCAGCGGAAGAAGGTTGTGGATATAGCCGAACAAAGTCGGGTTTTGGATAGAGTCCGAACAAAGTCGGGTTTTGGGTGTAGGCCGAACAAAGTCGGGTTTTGGATAGAGTCCGAACGAAGTCGGGTTTTGGATAGAGTCCGAACAAAGTCGGGTTTTGGATGGATGGTTGAACTTCCGGCCGATGGATCTACTCCGAGGTGTTACCCTCTATCAAGAGCACAAGGCTCTGATACCATATTGGAAAGATAGGTTTTATTGAGAAATTGCATAATAATAATGAGATACAATATGTCTATTTATACTAATAATAGAGTTCTATGTTTCCTAATCTAGTTAAGGAAATACAATATTATAATAGTAATAGTTTTCCTAAATAATATAAGAAACATAATTAGGAATAGGAAAGTCTAGCAAGGCTAGGTAATATCTCCAATAAGAAACTGATACGTAATAACGTAAGCTAATTAAAGGAGATTCAAAATAACAGTTTATCAGTTTATGTATGGATGGAGGTACTAGGTACCATATTAAATAATTTACATAGACTAAAAGATGATGTAGATTGGGTATCGATGGTACATCAGTCCAACGGGAGATTCGGGTTAGAGATGGTTCAGGTTGCCTCTCACAAAAAGGCAGGTGAGTTTGGTCTCCCGCTTGCCTTTTTGTGAGAGGCGACCTAACCCATTTTCATTGAAGACGAATATGTTTATCTTCAATGAGAATCTTTCACTTTACACTTTCTCTGATCTATCTTTTTCTAAAAATGGCTAATTTAGAAAAAAAAAATTTAAAAAAACTTTTTTATCCTTAAAGAAAATAAAATTAGACAGTTTTGAACATCATGACAATGTAATAAAACAATTTTGTAAATCAATCGTTAAGGTTAGAGATCATGATGGTAAAGTATAGTCATCTTTTAGTTATTGAAAGAGATAATCTTTGTACAATTGTACTATTAACTCTTTTCGTGGAACGTGGAAGGTACCTTGAGAAATTTCTTCTTCTTCAATAGCTAATATCAGGGTCATCTTTCTTCTAGAAATAAAATTTACTCATTATTTTCATAAAGTCAATAAAATAGTTGACTTTATGGTCATTTTTAGTCATTGACTTTCACTCTCCTTCCTTATCGAAAGGATGAAAGGGGTTGATCCCACTATAGGGAATCAACCTAATTTTATTTCTTAAAAAAACTGTTTACTCTATATTTTCCCCAAAATACATGAGTACTTCATAAAAATTAAAGTTATTGTTAATTACTCAATTAATTCAAGCTTGCCCTTTCAATCCTACAAGCTACAATTCATCTTACAATTCCTTCATCAATTCATTTAAAAAAAAAATAGGCCTTTAATTGTTACAGTAAATTTTTTTTTTCATATGTTCATTACTTAGGTTTTCTTTTGAGTTTCTCTCCTTTTTTTTTTTTTGCTTCTTTTAAATTGATTATTGTCTTTCAATTGTTGTTGCTAATACTTAATTACTGATTTTATTCTTAATTTAACTATTTGAAGATTGAAAGTTTGTAAATCAATCAATAATCAATTGTGGTTGTCTCACTGCCTCCGTTAATCCGGGTGACTTTTCTAGTCATTTTTTGTCATTTGCTCATTCGCTTAAATGTTAAGTACATTATTTGCACTTATATAGTACTGTATTATTTTTTTGTTAAAAAATGTTTTTATTAAATATTTCTTTGTTGCAAATGTAAGTAACTTCAACCGGTAGTGCCCTATCGCCATCTTTTAACATAAAAGGGTGGAAATTTTCAGCATGAACAAACAAGTAAGGTTGTATGGTCGCAAGGCAAAGTGGAATTTTTTTTTGAAGATTTTGACAAACTTTCGAATTTTTCATTTAACTGTAGGCTCGAGTTCCCCGAAATCTGTCACTGACTCACTGTTAACAAATTAACAAGTACATATATGATATACCCCCGTCTTAACCATTAGGCTAAAATCTCTTCGGTTGCAATTATATTAATAATAATAATAACAATAGTATATCGAGTAAAATGAACTAACCACACTACTCTTCAAATAACGATCAAAGCATTAGTTAACTTTGATATACAAAGAAAAGCAACAATGGCAACAGAACAAGAAGTGAGGAACAGACAAGTAGTGTTGAACAATTACATTGTCGGCTTTCCGAAAGAGTCGGATATGGAGATTCGGGATTCCAAGATTAGCCTCAAACTTCCATGATATTCCAAAGAGAGTAGCATTCTTCTTAAGAATCTGTACTTGGCATGTGACCCTTACATGAGAAATCGCATGACCAAAAATGATCGCCCTACTGGTTTCGAGTCCTTTACTCCTGGATTGGTATTTTAAATTCTGCAATTGTGCTGTATGATGGTTCCGCTAATGCTCTTTTAAAAAAAAAAATAGTCAATTATTGCTTATTTTGTACTGTGAATGAATATTGGCAGGTTATTACAGGTTATGGAGTGTCGGAAGTTGTAGAATCCCGCATCCAAAGTTCAAGACAGGGGACCTGGTATGGGAATTTACGGGATGGGAAGAGTACTCGCTTCTTACATCACCCGAACTGTTAGAAGGTTTATTCAAAATCGAACATACTGATGTCCCTCTTTCCTACTACACCGGGATTCTTGGTATGTTTCTGCCATTACAAGCATCTACTCATACGGGTATGCAGAGTCCGTGTTTAGATGATATGCTTATATAAATCGTGTTTACGTTGTTCTGTAGGCATGACTGGTTTGGCAGTGTATGCGGGTTTTTATGAAGTTGGGTTGCCTAAAAGTGGAGACAATGTATATGTCTCTGCTGCATCCGGGGCAGTTGGCCAGCTTGTTGGACAATTCGCCAAATTAGCGGGTTGTTCTGTTGTTGGAAGCGCAGGCAGCATAGAAAAGGTATGAAAGACTGTCTCATAAAAGTTGTAATTGTAAGAGATTTGTCTTATATATAAGTCTTCAACAGTCGGCCAAACGCCTGTTGAAGACTTATAAATTGTAGTCAACTACTGTTTTATGAACCTTCAAGGTTCACCTCTGCCGGAGGTTAAGGAGCTTAAAAACAAGGGAAATGATCTCTTTAGACATCATTATTATGATAGGGCCGCAGCATGCTACGATGAAGCTTGTAAACTTTTGAGTTTGAGTTTGGGTGCTTTTGAAGGTGAAGATCCCCAATCGTTATCCGACCTTGCTGTTTCCCTTAACTCTAATCTCGCCGCTTGTGCCCTTAAAATTGGGGAATACGAAGCTGCCTTTGATTTGTGCTCCATGATTTTAAAAAATTTTCCTCGTAATGTTAAGGCGCTTTTTCGAAGGGCGGTGGCATTTATGAAATTGAAAAGGTTTCCGGAAGCTGAATTGGACTTAGTTGAGGCTTTAGTAGTCGAACCTAGGAATAAAGATGTTTTAAGAGAGTTAGATGTGGTAAAAGGTCATCTTCTTATTAAGGACAATGGTAAAAGAGTATTAGAAGTCGCTTCTACGATTAGTGTAGATAAGACTTCTAAGAAACCTGTCCATATTTCAGATTATGAGATAAGTAGAAAGGAAAAGGAAAGCGGGATCATGGAGACATTGGAAGATCAAATCAGTATGAATTCAAAGGAGAATGAGAGTATTAATATGAAGGTGTCTGATGCGCAAAGTGATTGTGGTTCAGTTTTGATCACTGGGTTAACAAAGGACGAACATATCTCAAATAAGTCAACTCTTGAGTTTTTCAAGAAGGGTGCAGGGAATTCCCGATTAAGGATCCCTGGACAATCTTATCAAAAGCTACTTGAAGGTAAGAAGTTAAGCTTTTACAATAAAAGGGATTTGTCGACTATTTCCATTCAGATCATTCATGTTGAGGCCCCTAAAGAAATAGACATACCAAGAAAAAATCGTAAGAGGAGGGAGAGAAGGACAAGATGTCATAGAAACCGAAAATCTAAGACGGTAGTAGCTATGAAGAAGGATGTCGACGACGATAAGGCGCTTATTCCTGATGTTTGCTCGGGTATGACGTCCATGTGTGACAACTTCTCCTCTTCTGGTTTTCAAATCCTTCAAGGATGCTCTAGTTTTGTTGACCATGAATCAAAATTGCCCAGTTTTGTGAAGAATGACGTTGCCACTTCTAATAACCTCCAACCTTTCCTTTTTTCTGCTTATCCTAAGAGGTATAAGAGGTATTGCTCCTCGTACTCCTCTTCTTTGTCTAATTCCTGCAGGTACCCGGTGAAATATTTCGTTGAAGAGAAAAGGAGAATTATCACTCCTAAGAAGATTTATAGCCAAGGGAATGAATCTCCAAGACACAGCTTATCTACTTTCTCCTCAAGTAGATCTTACTCCCATAAATTCCTACGTCCTCGTGGCGTAAGTGTGTCTTGTCGCAGTAACTATCCCGAAGCTCAATTGACAAAGAAAAGAAAAGAAATGTTTCCTCAAGTGGCCAACTCCAATCGCCCCTTCAAGAAGCTTTCGCTGCTTGTTAATCCCATCCTTAGTGTATTTTCTTATTCAAATAATGTATTAATAAAACATGACTTGGAGAGTCATGTTAGTACTGTGTAATGAAACTTACTTTACCGTTGCCAAAAAAAAAAAAAAAAAAAAAAAACAGTCGGCCAAACGCAGATTATTGTTCTTATTTTCGCTTATATTGTGACATTGTTAGGTTGAATTATTGAAAAATAAATTTGGATTTGACGCGGCCTTCAACTACAAGGAAGAAAAAGATTTTGATGCGGCATTAAGAAGGTGAGTGTCTAGTAAGTGATGAATCCTTTCTGTTTTTACTTTTTCCGGTGCTAAGCATCCCTGTGGAAAATCTTGATGCTAAAGGGTTTTTAATCGAGGTCATCACGTCATTTCTCGGTGACTATTAACTAATCTAACCAAACACCTAATCTAATCAAACATGTGTAGTGTAATGCAGAGCTAATGTATCAGTAAGTTCAGGCAGTTGATTAGATTATTAACTGTTGCTGTTGATATGATACAAAGCAATTCTCCCCTTTTATTAGGAATTTATCGTCGCTGTCGTTTGATAGTTTAAGTTCAGGGAGTTGAATAGATTGATTTGCATACATAGGTATTTTCCTGAGGGAATCGACATTTACTTTGTGAACGTCGGAGGGAAGATGCTCGATGCTGTTTTACTTAATATGCGACCTCATGGCCGTATTTCACTATGTGGATTGATCTCACAATATAACCTTGAGGAGTCCGAGGGTATACACAATATATTCTGCTTGATTACCAAAGGTGTTCGTATGGAAGGTTTCACGGTTTTTGATTATTATCATCTTTACGAAAAGTACCTAGATATGATATTGCCACACATCAAGGAAGGAAAGATTGTATATGTGGAAGACGTTGCAGAAGGTTTAGAAAGTGCTCCCTCGGCTTTGATCGGTCTTTTCTCTGGTAAGAATGTCAGCAGGCAGCTTGTTGCAGTTGCTAATATAAGGAGTAACTTTGAAGAAGTATTCCGTTAGTTTTGTTTTTGTGAATGTTGTTTACTAGCAGCTTATCGCAGCTGCTAATAAGTAATCCGTAACTTTGAAGAAGTGTTGCGTTGTTTATTTTCCCGAGTGTTGGTTGATTGAAGGTGCACCTTTAAACTGATGTATGATAAACTCCAACGAGTTAGAGCGTGCCTTGAATAAATTTCCTTTGTTATTTGTGCAACTTCTATTCAATAGCCCAACCCCTTTTGTATGGTCATTTGAGCGAGCCTAGAGATAGCGTTAGTCACTCACCATGCCTGCCTTTTACACAAATGTTGAAGATGCACAAACATTCCCAAGAGAAAGTGCGAGCCTTATTAACAGAAACCTCTGCCCTTGAGTTAACAAATTTGAAAATATCTTCATTGAAGAGCAGCAAGAAGGCTCTCGAGGTTGGAGAAGACGCTGTTGCCTTGGCCAAGGGTAGTCAAAACATCAATGTCTAGGAATATCCGAATATATTTCAGCTGTTATAATATAGCCTCTTAATTTTGTGGGGAGCATCCAATCAAAACAACGGTAAATTGGTAATGAGTATCGAGGTGGAAGTGCACAGCTTTCATGATTTCGGAGATTGAGACATTGAAACTAAACTGGTGCTAATCCATTGAAACAGTTCTCACACTTTCAGATTACATCACTGCCCCGACTTTTACCGAGGGACTGACAATGTATTTCTATCATAAATACTTCTGTACAGGCTGTACTGTCTACGGTCCAGGGCAGTATAACAACATTCTTAACTCTGCACTTCCTAAGTCTAATTAAACTGGTGTTAATCACTTAATCCATTTCTGCAATTCGCAGTCGCAACAGTCGACCCAATTTTCGGATCCATGACCTAAAATTTCTAATGCATGATGACTAAACAGACAAAATAGCAGAATGAAAATTTGGAGACATGACTTCAATCAACAAATTCAATTAATCATTATTGATAAATTTCATAGATTACAATACTAAATACAGAACCAATTAAATCAAATACTACCGACTAATACTACAAATTATCGATTTCATAAACAACAAACTTAAAGAGTAAAACTTCGAATCGTTAACGACCAACGTGAGGAACTCCAGTGGACTTGCAGAGTGGGCAAGAATTGTTAACAACCAACCAATCCGTTACACAATCGCGATGAAACTCGTGTTGACAATCCAGAAAACCGACACAATCACCCTCTTTGTATTCGTCCTGACAAATCACGCATAAATCAGTCTCCATACCGTTATTATTAAACTATGTGATAATTAGAATAAGATATAATATTGAATTCATTAGTAGAATCAGATTGATACAAAATTGTTTAATTACATTGTTTATATGTGATATATATACAAGGGAATAAACTAAAGTAGGAAAGAATAAGTGGAGGAAGATATATGCATAATGTGTGGGGATTATGTTGGCTTGATTGGGGGAGTGGCAACGGTTCTTTCCTTGGCTGCCAACGGCTCTTTGGAGCTTGTTATCAGCCCCCCGCAAGTTGGCGTGTGGAGATCCGAGACACCCAACTTGGAGAGAAGATCTTCAAATGAAGCACGGCCAAGAGCTTTGGTGAGGATGTCGGCTAGTTGAGCCTTCGTGTGAACATAAGTCGGTGCAATAACTCCTTTTTGTATTTCATCCCGAATAAAATGACAGTCAACTTCAATATGTTTAGTGCGCTCATGAAAAACCGGATTCCGAGCGATGTGAAGTGCTGATTTGTTGTCGCATTGAAGTTGAATAGGAGTAGGATGTGAGATACCGAGGCTTGCAAGTAGACCTTTGAGCCATTTCAGTTCACAAACCGTAAATGCAATAGCGCGGTATTCGGATTCGGCGGAGGATTTGGAGACAGTTGCTTGTTTCTTGGTTTTCCAAGATATAGGAGATGAGCCCAAGAAGACGATATATGCAGAGAGGGACCTGCGGCTTGTGGGGCATGTGGCATAGTCCGCATCACAATAAGCGTTGAGTCGTAAAGTGTTATCAGAGCGAAGGAGAATACCTTGACCCGGAGAGCCTTTTATATAGCGAACAACGTTTAAAGCCACGTCCCAATGTTCGGTAGTCGGAGCATGCATGAATTGAGCAAGTATATGAACAGAGTATGTCAACTCGGGGCGCGTTATTGTAAGATAGACAAGGCGACCGACTAGACGACGATATGGTTGTGGATCGGGCATAAGGTTGGCTTTTGAGAGGGCCAGGCGATGGTTTTGTTCCATAGGAGTGGGTGTAGGCTTTGTACCAAGTAGCCCAGTTTCAGTTAAAATGTCGAGAGCATATTTTCGTTGAGACACAAATAAACCGGTGGGATTACGAGCAATTTCAAGACCAAGGAAGTATTTTAGATGGCCAAGATCTTTCATGTGAAAGCATTGACTTAAGTAGGCTTTAAAGTGGGAGATAAAATCGGAATTGTTGCCACAAATGACCAAGTCATCGACGTAAACTAAGACATGTACCTCAGTGCCGGGCCGAGAGATAGAAAATAGGGAATGATCATACGGACATTGCGAAAACCCATATTTAAGAAGTGCGGAAGCAAGCTTGGCATACCAGCATCGAGGCGCTTGTCGAAGACCATATAAGGATTTTTGAAGGCGACAAACTTTTCCTTTGGCCGAGGTAATAAATCCTGGGGGTGGATTCATATAAACTTCTTCGTTGAGATCCCCGTGGAGGAAGGCGTTATGGACGTCCATTTGATGGAGGACCCATTGTTTAGCGGCGACAATTGCGAGAAGAGTACGAACGGTGACGAGTTTGACTGTGGGGGCAAAAGTTTCATTATAATCGACCCCTTCAACCTGACGATTGCCCATAATAACAAGACGAGCTTTATAGCGCTCGATTGAGCCGTCCGCGTGGTATTTTATTTTGTAGACCCATTTGGAGCCAATAGCCTTTTTGTTGGGAGGTAAATCTTCGAGTGTCCAAGTATTATTTTTCTCAAGCGCATCAAGTTCGTGTCGCATGGCCTTACGCCATTCCGGGACCTGCACGGCATCATGAAAGAAGCTAGGCTCGTGATTTTTGGTCACGGCCGACAAGAATATTTTATGATTAGGGGAAAATTTTGCATAATTAAGATAATGAGAAAGCGGAAAAGCCGTACCAGAAGACGATGATGAGGCGGTGAGAGCATTTAACGAAGGGCGAGGTTTTGAAACAACGAAGTCCTTGAGATTGGAGTTTGGTATTTTAAGGCGATGGCCCCGGCCAAGGTGAGGGGAGGTCAGTTGGTCCGAGGGAGTGGGATCATCTGTGGGCGTGGTAGTGGACAGTGGATCATGGGATGGTGGTTGTGGTTCGGTTGTGGTGGTTTCCGAAGGTGGTGTGGGCTGAATAAGGAGAGTAGTGTCGATGGTGTTGGTAGAATCTTGAAGAAATGAAAGATTATGGTTGTCATGAAGGTGAAGTTGTTGAAAAGGAAATTCGGTTTCGACGAAAACGACATCTCTTGACTCGAAATACGACCCGGAATCTAAATCATAAAGACGCCACCCTTTTTTGTCAAAGGGGTAACCAATAAAAATGCATTTGCGGCTTTTGGAAGCGAATTTATCATGAGACCGATTTAAAGATTTAGCGTACGCCAAACAACCAAAAATTCGTAGATTTTCGAAAGGAGGGGGTTTGTTGAAGAGAGCTTCATAAGGGGTTTTACCGTCTAAGAGACGAGTCGGAGTGCGGTTTATTAGGTAAACGGCACTTAAGACGCATTCTCCCCAAAAATATAAGGGTAGATGAGCTTGAAAAAGAAGAGCACGAGCAACGTTTAAAATGTGGCGGTGTTTACGTTCGACACGCCCATTTTGTTGAGGCGTATCAACGTTAGAATGTTGAAAAAGGATGCCGTGAGTTTTAAAAAAAGGTATTAAAGGACGAAATTCCGTACCATTGTCAGTACGTAAAATTTTGATTTTCTTTTCAAATTGACGTTCGATCATGGCAAAAAAATTTAATAAAGTTTGTGTAGTATCGCTTTTATTACGTAATAGATAGACCCAAGTGGAGCGGGAAAAATCGTCGACTATAGTTAAAAAATTTCGTGAGCCACAAGAGGCGTTTTTAGAATATGGACCCCAAAGATCGCAATGTATAATATCAAAAGGAGAAGTAGCATGACTAGTACTTAAATGAAAATGTTCGCGAGTTTGTTTCGCGCGTAAACAAATGTCACAAGTTTTGCTATGAAAAGCATTATTTTTGGAAGCAGTAAAAAAAGGTAAAAAACGGGAGATGTCGGAAGAAGGGTGTCCCAACCGTCGGTGCCAGAGTTCCATGGAATTACTCTTTGCAACCATGTACGTGTGTGCCTTATCCTTCCGGACTCCGTTAAGGTAGTAGAGCCCCTCGTGTTGCTCACCCGCACCAATCACAGTCTTCGAGGTACGGTCCTGAATAAGACACAAGTTATGAGAAAACTGAATACTGAGACTTGTATCAATTAATAGGCTAGAAACAGAGAGCAAATTACAATGTAAATTTTCAGCATATAAGACGTTTCGTAATATGAGACGAGATGATAAATAGATATCGCCACTTTGCGTAGCAATAGTAAGATCTCCATTCGGAAGACCAACAGATAAAGGAGAAATTAATTTAAGATTTGAAAAATGTGAAAGACATCCCGACATGTGGTGGGATGCTCCGGTGTCGATAATCCAAGAGAAAGAGGAGAAATTACCATTGAGACGGGTTGTTTCCAATTCACCTTTGCGTGCCTGTAACAACTTACCTAGCTCGTCCAAAGCACTCGGTGTGAGGGAATTCAAGTCTATGTTATCAAATTGAGAGAGGGGCTGCCTAGGGGATGATGCCACGGGCACACCAGAGGAAGATGGAGCGGGAGCAGCAATCATATGAGCCTTAGGTTGCGGGACAGAGGGCCCCTGGTGGTGTCGGGTATCGTGACCCGTACTGCGTGAGTCAGGAACAAATACTGCATTGTGCAGGTCAGTAGCATTGGGATCAAGGTAGATACGGGGACGAGGACGGTCACCCCATGTATCGGGATATTTTCCCGTCACTTTATAGCAGAATTTCAAACTATGACCAGACCTTTTGCAAGCGATACAGTAGTATTTAGATGGTTCGGTACGCTGTTCACGCCCCCCTCCCCCTGGTTGTCGAGGTCCCTGGTTAACTCGGGCAGCATATGCCATCACATCAGGCGTGGTGTCAGTCTTACTAAGCGATAAATTTCTAACCCCTTCATCTTGCAATAAACGATTATAAATAAGATCTAAAGAAGGAACGGGAGTGATACCGATTATTTGAGATCTAGCATTAGAGAAACGGTCATCAAGACCCATCAAGAAATCGCGTACCCGTTTCTTTTCCCTGCGAGCGTCAATAATATTGAGCCAATTGCACTTACAGGGATTGCAGGAACACGGCGGCATAGCGTCATGCTCTAGGATTGCGTCCCAAAGAGTTGTCATCCTGCCGTAGTAAGCCATAAGTGGCTCGTTTGCGCCCTGTTGACAGGCCAACAATGCTGCCTGCAATTGGTAGATTCTGGCTTCATTAGTCTGACAAAATCGATTCTTAATATCGGTCCAGACTAATCTGGCCTCGGGCCTTAAAGAGATTTGCTTTCGTAGTTCGGGTGCAACGGTGTTATAAATCCACATAGTCACGAGAGCATTAGAGGAACACCAGGTCTCGTGAGTGGTGGACGTTTCAGACGGTTTCAGAACGGAACCATCGATATATCCCAGTTTGCCTTTCGCCATGAGAGCGAGTTGGAAAGAGCGAGACCATTCATCGTAGTTTTGGCCATTAAAGACGATTGGAGTGATACTGGCACCTGTGTGTTCCACATGGACCATAGAGTAAGATTGAGATTTCGAAGAAGACGAAGAAACGACTTTAGAAGAGGCTGCGTTTGTCATGAGGACAGATAGATTTTTTTTCGAAAATTTGTGACTGCAAAAGAGATGAAAAAAAATTAGGTTACACTGATACCATATTAAACTATGTGATAATTAGAATAAGATATAATATTGAATTCATTAGTAGAATCAGATTGATACAAAATTGTTTAATTACATTGTTTATATGTGATATATATACAAGGGAATAAACTAAAGTAGGAAAGAATAAGTGGAGGAAGATATATGCATAATGTGTGGGGATTATGTTGGCTTGATTGGGGGAGTGGCAACGGTTCTTTCCTTGGCTGCCAACGGCTCTTTGGAGCTTGTTATCAGTTATCGACGACATGGGTTTTGGTCTCAATATGGTACCCAACCAATTCCTTCCTCAATTCAGCAGTAACCTTGGAATCGTAAGTTAAATACTCGAGTTGTTGTTGAATGTATACCTCCATAGAAATTGACGACATCTCGGTTTCCAATTCTTCCATGATGGCATAGCGGTTGTGGATGTAGTCTTGTTCTTGGCGGATGTAGTCTGCCATTAGAATTCTCGAAAATTCGATATCGAACTCTTGGATGAGGCTTGAACTTGTGCTTAGAAATTCATCCATGAATGACTCCATTTTTAGAAGAATATTATTATGGGTTTCGAAATCAGTTGCGTTTAGAATTGAATTGAATTGAATTATGAATTGAGAGAAAGGGAGGGAGGGGAAGATTATATAAGGGAGAAATAGATGAAAAACTTGGAAAACTTTCCTAAAAATGGCGGAATAATAACGGTAACTTATTAAGTCGGTTTAAAATCATAATCCAATCATAAAAAATTGGTGCGAATATTTTGGAGGGAGAAAACGCGTTGAGATTGAAGGCGCTAGCTGGGTTTGGAATTTGGGCTTGTGGGCTTGTGGGCTTGTGGGCTTGTGGGCTTCTGGGCTCTGACTTTGTCATTATGTAAACATTAGCTTAAATTAGGATCCGTATAATGATGCATAGGTATAAATCTGGTAAAGAGCTCAATTTGGTAGGTTTTCGACCGGATTCGTACGGGTCAGGTTATTTCGAGTACAATTTCAAGTTGGACGGGGACTTTTTGGATTGGTGGTTAACTATTTGAGGATCGCAATTAGTATGCAATAATAAACAAACATTCAGGCTAGGTTAGATAAGTTCGGGTCATTTCAAGTTTTGTGCAGGTTATATTCAGTTAGTTCCTCGGTTTGGGTGATAGCTAAATTGGGTTGGGGTTGCTTGTTGGGTTTAATAAATTTGGGCAAGTCGAGTTTTGTGTTGATCACATTCAATTTCTCGGTTGAGGTCCCAGTCGGGTGCGAGTCATGTTATTAATGGCCGGGTAGTTTAGGTGAAGTGTGTGTTTTTTTTAATAAACTATAGATAGTATAATGTATATAATACTTAATAAAATGTCAAAACAACATTGCATAAACTATTTTTTTTTCAAGAAATAAACATTGCTTACCGAATGACTTTGGTAAAAAGAAAGGGGGAAAAAAGGTAGCTAGTTTTTATGTATTTAGCAATACAACTTATGCAAGTGATTGTCTTAGAAAAAGTGAAACAAACTGAAATAAATTAAAGCAGACTTGATTGTTGTAGAAAAAGATGGTTATTGTTATTCACTAGCAATACAATTTAGATTGATTGATTTAAGGATTTAGTGATGTGTAGGTGGTCAAATGGCCAGTCTATGCAAAAAGAGACAAGAACTCAATTGGAATTGAGCGTTCATGCTCTATTGATCAAGCACGTAGATATAAAAAATAGCAATAATAACGTCTAGAATGTAGAAGGAAATTCTTATGTCTCTAAACAACGCTCCCCACAATCTCTCTAAAAAAACCTAAAAGCTAGCCTCATTTTGCGCTGCCGCCTCCCCCTCCTTCCCTTCGTCACCCTCTCATTCATCGATCGATCACCGGAGATGGGTCAGTATCCTGGCCTATCTCCGGTGGTTTGCTTATCTCAAACCTAATCTACCTCCGGTTTACCCACAACTTTATGGCTATTTAATTGATTTTCCTTAGTTTCCCCATTATCTTGTGTTCCTTTAATTTGGGCAGGTGATGAGTCACGGTGGTTTTGCCGTACATACCCTCTTATGCAAGAGCTCCAATTGCGGCTAGTATTGCATGCAACCGGGTGGTGTTCCCCCTCCCCTCGCCCCTCGCCCCACCCCCGGTAAGGCTCTATAAATTTGGCCCGGTCCAAGCACGGTCAGTCAGACCAGCGGGCCGTGCCGTGCCGGCCCGACCACCACAAACCGCAGCCGCAGCCCGGACTTTGGCCCGGGTAAATCAGGCTCGGGCCGTGCCTGACCCGGGCCGGCCCAATGAATTTTCTTTCTTTTTTAAAAAATAACTTAATTTTTTTAATAAATAACCTTTGAATAATGAATAATAAATATTAAGAATGATTTAAATATATAATTTATCAGTTACATAGTTAATAATGATTTAAATTACGAGTTCACCCGTGCGAGAGCCGCCGTGCCTACCTCGGGCCGTGCCACTCGTGCTCGGGCCGGGCCGTGCCTTGGCACGGGACTTTCACCATTTGTTGCGCCGTGGCCCGCGTCCCTACCCGCCGTGCCGGACAAAAATCATGCCGGACCCGTGCCGCCCGTCGTGTAGTTGGCCCGTGTGCCAACTCTAGGTATAACCCGCCTTTCTGTGTGGCTGTTTTTTAAGGGTCTCGGTGTCTTCGTGTTTGGGTCATCCTGGTGTTCCCCCCTCCCTCGCCCCCCTCCCCCACCATGTGAGCCCTTTGAAGTCGTCGGTAGTTGTGTTTGGGTCTGTGTCGCTTGCTAGTCTTGTTGCATGTGGTTGTTCGGCCTTTGTTGCTCGCGGGGGTGTTTGTCATGGTTCCAAGGTACCTATGGCCTATATGTTGTTCATGGATTATTGTTTAATCCATGTTTTGTGTTGCTGGGGATCTGGGTTTCTGTCATTTAGTCGTTTGGAAGTGGGTACTTTCTGTTGGTGGTGTTTTCTTTGAGATAAGCATCTCGGTTGGTCTTATGTGTTGGGTGACGATGGTGTTGGTCGAGTTGGATGCGGTGGTTCTCTCCTTAGTGTTATGCTATTTGATATTAGATTAATGTTGTTTATGCATTTAATAATAATCTCTCTTTATGGGAGTTTCTCTGTTAGTATTTTGTTAGTATTTTGGGTAATAGTGTTGGAATAAATCGTTTATTTAGACTTCGGAGTAATGTGAAGACGATTTTCGATCCGTGTTATGTTGGATCCTCCATATCAAAGTCTTCAACAGTTACCATGGACTGGTTTTTAGATGAGGGATACTCTCTTTTACTAATTTGCTTCTGGCTTAGCTACATGGGTTTTCAGTCTGTTGCCTGGCGACGTTCGCTTTTAACCATATGGCGAAAGAGAAAAAGAATAGGAGGATAATTACTCCTAAGAAAGATTATAGCAAAGGGGATGAATCTCCAAGACGCATCTTATCTACTTGTTCATCAAGTAGATCTTTCTCCCATGAATTTCCACGTCTTCGAGGCGTAAGTGTGTCTTGTTATAGGTAATCCTCCGAAGCTTGTAAGAATTATTATTTAATTCTCTATTATGTGGACCTAATTACTGATGTCAGTCACCTTAATTAATAACGGTTAAATATAATGTTCCGGGTTTTTAGTAGGAGTAATAGATTAAGTGGATTAAGGTTAATGTTTACAGGTCATTAACATATCAGGCTCACTTATCTTATTAAGCCCCTCCTGCCACCTCTATATATAAGCAACACCTGTTTGTGCTTTAACCTAATTCATTCATATTAAGAAACACACATAAAGAAAGTGAATTAGAGAATAAGGAAGGCAGGAGAAGGCAAATCAATAAGGGTTC
Source organism: Heliosperma pusillum (assembly GCA_022085475.1). Taxonomy (NCBI): domain Eukaryota; kingdom Viridiplantae; phylum Streptophyta; class Magnoliopsida; order Caryophyllales; family Caryophyllaceae; genus Heliosperma; species Heliosperma pusillum. Next base: position 12,805 of record JAIUZE010067761.1, on the reverse strand, counting down.
ATCTTTTATCTTTCTCAAGTGATTTTATTATCAGATCTAATGGCTACATCACGTAAGTACCTTTCAGTAATTATTGCTTTAATCAAGATCCTGTAATTTATGTTTACATGTGGTATCAGAGCAGGATTGTGATTAAAGTTATAATTCTGATTAATGTTTTGTTTATGTTTTTATGAATGAACTTAATGCTTTTATCATGATGTTATAATATTCATTCATAATTGATTGTATACCCTTATGATTGATATCGTATCCTTGTATCATGATCGTTTCCGCTTCCCTAATCGAATTACTTCGTTTTTATTTGATTTATGATGATTATTGTATAATTTATGATGACTATTTGCGCTGCCCTAATTCGATTTGTATGGTTTATTATGATTATTGTTGCGTATGAATGTCGTATGATCTATACCATACTCGATCGAGCTAATGCTTCACTCGATCGAGATGGTTTAGTAATGATGTTGCTCGATCGAACTAATGTTTTACTCGATCAAGCCCTTATGTTTTTGATGTTGCTCGATCGAGCTAATGTTTTACTCGATCGGGCCCTTATGTTTTTAATATTGCTCGATCGAGTTAAACTGTCCTTCTTTGCCCTCGATCGAGCTAGTGATGTACTCGATCGAGGGGTCTTGTTTTGCCTTGTTCTCAATCGAGCTAAAGTTTTTCTCGATCGAGATGCTTTTGTTTATTTTCTACTCGATCGAGCTGATGTCTTACTCGGTCGAGGTCTGTCCGTGTTGGTTCGATGCTTAATGTTTGTTTTCATTGTATGCTCGTATAATATTATGTTATTATGCTTAAAGGAGACTTTGCATTATGACGAGTTGAGATTCACCACAGTGATTTCATCTCGTACGCGATCAGATCTCATAATGTAATTGGACATTCACATTATGTTGATGTTCACCACAGTGGACTCAAATTATGCAGTGAATATCCGACTAAGCATACATTTTTTATTGAAGATTAATTCTATCTTATGTATCGATTAAAGGAAACCTTCGCATTATGACGAGTTGAAATTCACCACAGTGATTTCATCTCGTACTGATAAGGGTAAAGTCGCGTCACCTTAATCAAAGTAAAACCTAATTCACTACTAACTAATAGTCAGCGGTAAGTAAGGTATCGAATCCACAGGGAGGCGGTAGTATTCTAATCTGTTAAACTAGGTTTGTCTCTAAGTAACAATTTGGGGTTTGAGATTGGTTTCTAAACTAATGGCAAACAATAACAATAACTAAAAGTAAACAATAACAACTAATAATAATAACAACTAATAATAAGCAATAACAAACTAATAAGGTTGAAAACAATGAGATTAAAAGTCTAGGGTCACAGGTTCACTAGGATTATTGTTCAGGGGTAAGGATAAAATCAACTATCATGCAATAAAGTTATCTAAGGTCACAAGATCGGTCGATTCAATTATGCCCTTTAGATCTACAACTTAACATGCGATCGCTATCATTAAACGAGTTCTATTCAATTATCGTAGCCTATCTTAGTCTTAACCCAGTCGGTGTCAAATCCTAATTCGCGAGACTAGTTAATTAATCCTGGCCAGTAATCAAACAACTAGAATTAAAACGATAATCAAACGATAACCATGCAATTGCAATTCAATTAATTAATCTACCCCTTCTAACAATCCTAGATCCCCTTTAAACCCTAGAAAGGAATTTAGCTACTCATAACGATATAAACAACAACAATAATAATTAAAGTAAACATGATTAACAACAATGAAAGGATGAACAAAGAATAATTAAAGAACTAGAAGGCAATTAAATTGAATAACAAAGAAAGATTCAAGAATACCGATTACAAGTTGAACTAAAGACAATCGTCTTTGATAAATAAAATCCAGAGGCAAGCAAACTAAATTAGGTTTTCTAATTTAAAGCAATAAAGCATTGAAAAGCATAAGAAAGTATAAGAAAGACGACCTTTTCTTTTATAATACAAAACTAATCAATTAGGTTAAAGTTTAGGAAAATATGAAAAGGCGTCGAAATATTGGGTTGCTCGATCGAGCAAGGGTATGGTGCTAGATCGAGCAACCTTCAGCCCGACTCGATCGAGCAAGGCTGGACTGCTCGATCGAGCAGCCTTCGTTTCAGCTTGATTCTTCGACTTTTCTTCATTTATTCTCTTTTCTTCCTCGATTTCCGTGCCTAGCTTCTACGATCCTACTCCGCCATGCTCCGTATCTACTCAAAAAGCTCCAAATGCATCCAATGTGCATTAAAACATAACAAAAGCGGCAGAATCGATATTCTAGCTAAAATAGCATAAAATAAGGAAGGAAAGACGGTAAATCGAGTTAAATGCAACTAAGGGAAGTATAAAATATGTATATAAATCATGATCATCAAACTCCCCCAAACCAATCCTTTGCTTGTCCCTAAGCAAAGCACTCGACACATACAAAGACAAACATACAAATGGTGAATGAAAAACTCAAAGCTAATGTAAATGCACATACAAATCCCAAGCTATCCATATCTATAACAAAGTAATGACCAAGTTGTACCAATAAAACAAATTCAAAGGTACGGGAAAGTAGAAAACGCAGCTCATAATCCAAGATTTTAAATGATACCGTAGTATAGACAAAAACCAAATACCTTTCAATCTTGCAAGGCTCAATTTGTCGGATTCTTGCGGATTCACTCAAGCACTCATAATTTTATGTAAGGGTGAGTTTTGTGAAGATAGAAAAAAAACAGAAACACTCACTCAACTTATGAAACATGCATGCATTCTAATGTGATAATAATTTCCCCAACTAATACGCATTCGCTATAAAGTATATGAATCAGGACAAAAAGGGAGGCTAATGGGTGAAAGTGGATTGTGCCAAGGCACGTATGTAAATGTGGGGCTAAGACCGGTAGTCGCAGCGACACTTTATCAAAACAAATCTACTAGACTAGCACAAACCAACACCGACTAGAGAAATCATCTTAAACTTTGACAACACAAGAGAGATCGATATTGCTCTCTGAAAAATAGATTAGACTTTAGTAAATTCCCTTTCATTATCCCTTGAATAATTCAATGAAGCAACATATTTTTCTTTCTTTTTTCTCTTTTTGCTTTTTCTTTTTCTTTTCCTTCTTTCATTTTTTTTTCTTTTCAAATCTTTTTCTTCTGCTTCATAACTTTTTTTTTCTTTCAACAAAGGGAATAAATGACACAATTGCCAACATACTTGCTACACCCATTTGATATTCTTTTTGAAATCCCGACCCAACCATAGTAGACAAGTAGATAAGAAAAACATGCAACTGCGACTGTCCCGATAAGGTAGGCAAATTCTAGGAATGTAGCTATTGGATAGGTTATGAAACAGGCTACAAAAGCTCAAATGGGCTAAACATAGAGAACTCAATAATAAGGGTATAAAATCAAGTCTTTTTGGCTATGTGAGGCTTATTTGAACAAAAAGAATCACCTTTCCTCATGCACTTATCAAACGAACGCGTATAGTATCAAGAAACGAATGTCACACTTATGCAATTTGATGTTACACATTCCACAAGGAGTACCACACTCAAGCCTAAAAACAATGAGACCAGTTTATTAATGTTCATGGCCTAGGAAGCTCTATAGACCTCCGAATTTTAAGTGGTTTACCAACAAAAATTGTCAAATCTAATTATCATAAGGTATGTCAAAAACGGTCAAGACTTGTACTATGAGCTTTGTTTTCAAAAATAGTAAGTCAAAACAATGTACATGGACAACTTATTTGGGATTCAAATTCAAAAACAATGCAAATTATCATCATTGTTATTCAATTCACCAAGACTCGACCTAATAAAATAATAAAATGTTTTTGGATTTTGTAAATTTTTCAATTTTTATGATTGTTTTCTTTTTTTTTTCTTTCACATAACATAAATAAATACTCTCCCCCAAACCTAAATGTCACAGTGTCCTCAGTGTGACGCTAACAGCACAACAATCACATATGAACCAACAACAGCAACCTAAAGGACACAACTAACAAAGGGGAATGGGAGATAACTGAAAGAAAATACAATAGAAGAAAGTACAAGGATAGATAGTACCAGCTGTATAGAATAATAGCCTCCCCCAAACCAGCTGCAAAATAGGGGAGTAGTGACCAGCTGTCACTACTGCTCATCAGTCGGGTTCAAGTTCAGGTGTCGTTACCTTGGTAACCTTAAAGGGTTTACCCAAGCTATACACCTTTTGTAACTTGCATTCCTCTCCTGTCAGCAGTTTTTTCATCTCAACTATTGGCTTACTCCGTGAGCTTCCAGCTGTGCTGGAAGTTAAGGCGATCTCCAGTGGATCCCTATCCAAACGCAAAGGAAGACAGTCATCAATAGTTATATCAACAATATCAACCCTATGACATGTCTCTTCTGGTAGGGGGTGTTTCATTGCCTTATCTAGGTTGAAAGTGATAGTGTCATCCCCCACTGTTAGTGTAAGTCTCCCATTCTTAACATCTATAACCGCCCCCGCAGTAGGGAGGAATGGTCGTCCCAAGATGATAGGAATTTGGGTGTCCTCAGCCATATCTAAGACAACAAAGTCAACTGGTATGAAAAACTTCCCTACTCTAACCGGTACGTCTTCTAAAATCCCTAAAGGGTGTTTAATAGAACGGTCGGCCATTTTTAAGGTCATGTTTGTAACAGTAAGTTGACCCATATTTAACTTTTTGCATATAGAATAGGGCATAACACTAACACTAGCCCCTAAATCACAAAGGGCTTTATCAATTGCCAAGCAACCTATATTACAAGGAATAGAAAAACTCCCTGGATCCTTTAGCTTAGGTGGTGATCTGGATTGCAACACAGCACTGCATTCCTCAGTAAATGCAACCGTCTCCACTTCATTAAAGGACCGCTTCCTTGTCAATATATCCTTCAGAAACTTTGCATAGGCCGGCACTTGAGTGATCAACTCGGTAAATGGTACACTCACTTGCAAATTCTTCACTACCTCCAAAAACCTCCCAAACTGTTTATCGAGCTTGGATTTATGTTGGCGGTGAGGAAAAGGAAGTTTAATTACAATTGGCTCGGCTTCTTTTGCTTTTAAAGATGAATTGGAAGTCGTGTCATCCTGATCAGGGGTTGCTCGATCGAGCAGAGGGATGCTCGATCGAGTTTTGCTGTACTGTAACTTTCAGAAACTTCCCGAGAAGAATTTTGGCGAATTTTCTGGGTTGCTCGATCGAGCAAGGGGGTGATGCTCGATCGAGCAACCTCTTTTTCAGCCTCTTTTTCGCCTTTTTTCGAACTTTGATCAGCAACTTCCAAGCTTTCATTGGTTTCATCCCTTATCATTTCAGGGCCTTTGTAATGGGTTCCACTCCTCAAAGTGATAGCATTGACTTGTTCATGTGGAGGGTGTCCTTGAGGAGCAAGATTACCCGGTTGTTTATGTGGATTTTGAATTGCCAATTGGGCAATTTGAGTATCAACCATCTTATTATGAGCTATCAACTGTGAGATCTGAGCATCTTGCTTTTGTTGGATCATAAGACTCTGCTGCAACATGGCTTTCAGTTCCGCCATATCATTACTTGGAGGTGGTGGAGGTGGAGGTTGTTGAAAGTTTTGGCCTCCTTGATTGAAACGATTGTAATTACCTTGGGAATAGCGATTCTGAGGATTCACATAAGAAGAACCTTGTGGCGGAGGTGGTGGTGGGGTAGGATTAAGAACATTCTGACTTCGGTAGGAGAGATTTGGATGCTCTCTTGTCCTTTCATTGTAAAAGTTAGAGTACGGTGAACCTTACTTAAAGGATTGAAAAGCAAGCACTTGATCAACCGTACTCATACACTCTACCGCATTATGCCCCATAGTACCACATCTTTCACAGGTTGGCTCTTGTTGAACCATGGCATGAACCGTTTGTTTATTTTCCAAGGATTTTGAAGTTTGTAACTCGGCAATTTTGGCAGTTAATGCCTCCAACTGAGCTACAATGACATTATCCGTACCTCATCTCCTTGCATTACCCCTAGGATTCCCATACTCGGCATTGTGAGTAGCCATCTCATCAATTAACTTCCAAGCATTGGCATCCGTAGTGTTATTTTGGAATCTCCCATTAGCAGCGGAATCTAACAAATTCCTCTGATCATCATATAACCCATTATAAAATTGGTTGCATAAGAACCAGGTATCAAAACCATGATGTGGAACAGACTTGACAAGCTTTTTAAAGCGAAACCAGGCCTCATTAAAGTTCTCATTGGGACCTTGTTTGAAACTTGTGATTTGGCTTCGAATGGCATTGGTTTTCTGTGGCGGAAAATATCTTTTGTAGAATGCAAGAGCCAAAGAATTCCAATCGGTGATGCCAAGTGCAGCCATATCTAACTCACTCACCAATCTTCTGCCCCGTCTCGTAGTGAAAAGGGAAACAACACCAACTTGATCTGATCTTGTGTCACTCCACCCGTTAAAGGAATAGAGCAACAATAGTTAGTGAATTTCTCCATATGCTTAGCAGGATCCTCAGTAGGGCTCCCTCCAAACATATTTCGCTCCACCAAAGAGATATAAGATGGACGAATCTCAAAAGTACTATTACCCGTAGTAGGGAGTTGAAATCTCTTGGGAATAGATGCAACGGTAGGCTCCGAGTGGCTGGCTAAGGTAGGCATGGTTGTAGTAGGTGCAGAAATAGGTGTATCCTCTTCTAAGGATGGTTTTTCTGCGACGAATTCGGCGTAAACTGTTTCAAGCGTACTCAAGTCTTCCGCTTCTTGAATTTCCTTCCAAAAGTTTCGTCTAGACCGGAGAGTCTTCTCTGGTTCGGAATCGTAGGGCACGAGAACGCACCTAGAACACCTGGGCATAAACAAAAACTAAAGAAAAGGATGAGAACGGTCCCAAGGAACTTAGGTTCCCTGAGACGAAAAAGACAAATTAAGTAGAAACAAACAGAAAACTGTTGCCTCCCCGGCAATGGCGCCAAATTTCATAAGGGTAAAGTCGCGTCACCTTAATCAAAGTAAAACCTAATTCACTACTAACTAATAGTCACCGGTAAGCAAGGTATCGAATCCACAGGGAGGCGGTAGTATTCTAATCTGCTAAACTAAGTTTGTCTATAAAGTAACAATTCGGGGTTTGAGATTGTGGTTTCTAAACTAAAAGCAATCAACAATAACAATAACAACTAATAATAATAACAACTAATAATAATAACAAACTAATCAGGTTGAAAACAATGAGATTAAAAGTCTAGGCTCATAGGTTCACTAGGATTATTATTCAGGGGTAGGGATGAAATCAACTATCATGCAATAAAGTTATCTAAGGTCACAAGATCGGTCGATTCAATTATGCCCTTTACATCTACAATTTAACGATAACCATGCAATTGCAATTCAATTAATTAATCTGCCCCTTCTAACAATCCTAGATCCCCTTTCAACCCTAGAAAGAAATTTAGCTACTCATAATAATATAAACAACAACAATATTAAATGAAGTAAACATGCTAACAACAATGAAAGGATGAACAAAGAATAATTAAATAACGAAGAAAGATTGAAGAATACCGATTACAAGATGAACTAAAGACAATCGTCTTTGATAAATAAAATCCGGAGGAAAAGTAAACTAATTTAGAGTTTCTGATTTAAAGCCTAAAAGCATTAAAAGGCATAAGAAAGCATATCAGAGTATGTCTAATTAAGAAAGACGAGCTTTCTTTTTATAATACAAAAGCTCTAACTAATTATGTAAAAGTTTAGGAAAACACGAAAAACCCGTCATAAACAAGCTTGCTCGATCGAGCAAGGGACCTCTGCTCGATCGAGCATGACGTCACTGCGACTCGATCGAGCATGGTAGCACTGCTCGATCGACCAGCTCTCATTTAGGCTTGATTCTTCGAATTTTCTTCATTTCTTCTCCTTTATTCTCGATTTCCGTGCCTAACCTTCTACGATCCTACTCCGCCACGCTCCATATCTACTCAAAAAGCTCCAAATGCATCCAATCTGCATTAAAACATAACAAAAGCGCCAGAATTGATATTCTAGCTAAAATAGCATATAAATAAGCAAGGAAAGACGGTAAATCGAGTTAAATGCGTCTAAGGGGGGCATAAAATATGAATATAAATAATGATCATCAAACTTCCTATCTATGGTACTATTACTAGCATAGACAAAACTCAGGTGGAAAGAAGAGTTAGTAGCATAGTGGGTTACTTCACAATGAAATCAGTAATAATGAGAGGATTGATAGAAACATTTGTAGCATTCCAAATGACCCAAATCCTTCCATTATAATGAGCTTCATAATTGCAAATTACCTTATACTGTCTGAACTTGTTTTTGATAATATTGATTGATTTCCCATATTTGATTCTTGTTTCCAGTAACCCAAGAATATACACCTTTTGATACCTCAAAAACCTCTGAACTTCATGTTGCTTTAGAGGGTAATTACCCCCTCTAATGTTCCATGAAGCAATCCTCATTTATATAATGTCACGAGGATGAGTGTCCCCTGGCCTTAACTCTCTAGTATTCACTGTCGTTAAAGTAGCAGTGGTATTCTCCTGGGTTATCATATGAACAACATTGCCATATACAGAAAGACGCCATCTCTTCAAGGCTATTTGAGTATCCTCTGTCCGAAAATCAATGGAATGCTATGCATGATCCTAACTTTCCGGATGTAGAATTTAGCTCAAATTAGCAATGGCAAAAATGGTGCGTTCTTAAAAGCAAAGGTATGAGGGCTACCAAGTTCCTCAATGTTTCTTCTTTATGGCATATGAAACTTTATGAGCATGTAAAAGTTTTATTTAGGGGTCTAGGTATGAATGCTAGCATGAACTTTAGCTATGAGACCTACCCTCCATTAACCCTTGAATTTTTGAGCTCTTTTGAGTTACATAGGTCTAGAAATAGAAACACTATGCCTAAAGTTCGATTTCGCTTGTTTATTGATGATTATAATATGAACTTAGAGACTTTTGCTAGATATTTTGGTCTCACCACTGAGAATACTGTTACCTCACCTCCAGACAGCTTTGATGTTAGCCTGCTTTGAAGTACTATTTTCACTTACCCTGTCTCTCGTTGGGATCATGTCCCACACCAACATATCCATCATCCCGCTATTAGAATCTGGCAAAGATTCATGGGATGGACCTTTTTGGGTCGTGCAACCTCATTTGGTGAGACGAGTAGAGTTAGAAATGTTATGAGGATTTTTGAATGTGAATGGTGATGAACCATGGTCTGTTAGTGTTCCGTATCATTTTGCTGTTTAGTTGACCAAAGCTATTAATCCTAAGAACACTGCCATTGTCTATGGAGGTCTTATTACTCACCTTGCTATGCGAGTTTGTGGTTTTAACCAAGCCACCACTGACCTTCATGCATTGACTACACCTCCCACCGAGATGAGAAATGGGTTGGATTATGATTACTTTGTTCAGCTCAACTGGTTTCGTGCCTCTCACCCCCATATGATTTGGAGGATAGCTGGCCGTGATTCGGTCAAGTTGACCGCTGAGGTAGAGCAAAATTCATTTCTTCGGCAGCATCCTCAACTTCAAGAGGGTGAGGCTATCTTACCCCGGCCTACTTACTACCTTCCTCTTGGGGATATTACCCCCATTGACCCCCCTGTTCAGCTTAGATCCCGCCGCCCTGAGGTAGGATCATCCTCTCACTCGACCCATGCTGCGGGCGATGTGATCGCCATGTTTGAAGCCTTGACCTTGTCCATTAATAGAATTCAGTCCGACTAGCAGCTTGTTTTGCACCCCATCTATGACCACTTTGCTAGCAAGGTGTGATTAGACCTGAGGGCCCCCACCCGTCTTTTTATACTTGGCCCGAGAGGGGGTATGGTACTGCTTATGGTGCAGGTGTGCCGCAGACCGGACCGGATTACTGTGGAACCGACTATGGCGTTGAGAGTTTTGGGGGATATAGAGGTGATTTTGGAGATCACCAAGTAGAACAGTACCAATCCTTAGGTGCCAGCAACCCAACCGGGATCATTGCTTCTCGTGGTAGTTATTATTCTGCAGATGATACCTACTATACAGATGCTTCTGGATACGCATCCGAGCCACCTCCTTCTGAGAGGAGAGGCCGTAGCTGGTGGCCTTTGTGATGAGTTGATGAGCTCCCCTTGTTCATACTAGCTTGGGGGAGGCTAGCCATTTTGTAAGAATTTTATTTCTTTCCTTTATTTTTCGCATTTTTAGTTTTCTTTTTAAGCTCCTTTTCCCATTAGAATTTCATATCGTTTCTCTGTTCCATGTGCTACCAGCCGTTTCTCGGTTTGTTTCTGTTATAATTGTATGCACATTGAGGAGAATGTGAAGTTTTAGCTTGGGGGAGGATTTGCATTTAGGATTTGCATTTAGATTTTTATTTTTATTTTATTTTCTTTTAATTTTCTTAGTTTATTTTTAGTTTTATTGAAAAAAAAAGAAAAAAAATCAAAAAAGAAAAGATCATTTCCACCTTACATTTCTCATTTTATAGTTTTTATAAGCTGATGTTTCGTTATATTATGAGGAATTGTGCATTCATGGGGATGTCTTGTACACAGTAGGTAGAAAATTGCATTTGGACTTAATTAAGCTTGATCTTGACTTTGGCAAGCTACTCATATTGTAAGGTAGAGCCTCTAGTGGTCGGTACATCTGAACCCGATCCCAGTTTAGGAGTGAGTAGTTTCTCCTTATAGTCTGTGTTACATCAAAACGCATAAGTATGGTTTTTATTCCATTTTCTATAAGTATTACTGTCATGATCTACATTTTGAAGCCATTCAATCTCTTGTTCACATTTCGCAAAAACACCCTTCTTTCTAGCTACATTATAATATTGCCTACCCTTGTTGAGCTAGTAACCAACTATATGTGTAGGGGTGTTCTATGCTTTTGCGATGTTCTGATAATGCCACCATTTGGTGTGAAATTGTCTCGGGATTACTAATTCCCGGGTTTTGATGTGAAAGAGAAAAAGAAAAAAAAGAGCTTTGAAAAATTATGAAAAAATGAAAAATGAAATTGAAAGCTCAAAAGAAAAAAAAAGAAGGAAAGAAAAGAGGAAAAACGCTTCCATGAAATGAAAAGAAAGAAAATTATGGGAAGTCGTAATTTGGTTTGTCATGTTTAATAAGCCAATATGTTGCTTTTGGCTTTGACTTTTGTTGATGGGAATTGGTATGATTTGGATTGAGTATCCACTACACATTTGGTTATTACTAGCTTGACTTTAAGCTCCACATGACCAAAATCGTTTGTCCACTTTCTTACCCAAATTTCCCAAGCCTCTTCTTTACTTTACTAGTGCTTCTTACATTATAATTTGATCATGATTAGTTTTACTTAATGATTTTGGATTGTCTACCATACTAGACTGCGGGCACATTCTTATAAGTTGTAGATAGGAGAGTGTCACTTCAAATTTAAACCAATATTTCCTATTTTACAAAAATTTGAGTGAAGAGTGTACCGTGAGAGTCCATTGTCAAAAAGATCATGCAAGAGCTGAAAAGGTCCAAAGAATATTTTCTATGTTGCGCCGTTATGTAAATCTCAACCATGATTCGCATTTTCCTTCGCCCTTGTTGTAACGGGTTTATGATTCATCTACTTATTAAGAGCTTACTTTTTGAGATTTGTATGATAGATTGATCGTTGTTAGCTACCCTTGTCCTAGTTATGATTGTTATATTTGCTTGAGGACAAGCAAGGGTTTAGCTTGGGGGAGTTTGATAAGTGATATTTTGTACTGATTTATCCCCCGTTTTAGCTCAATTTCCATACGATTTATGCACTTTGTTAAGTGATTAACGAGCTAATATTGCTATTCTAGTTGTTTTGCGTGTTTTGACTCGTTTTATAGGAAATGAAGCGGTTTTGCTATATTTTCCTACTTTATGGAGCAAAGGCACTAGGATACGAGTTTTCAAAGAATTGATGATAGCCAGTTCACGATTTGATTACGATTCCGCTACATCCTTCCTCAATTGGATTTATCTTGGACTTTGGCTTTGAACTTCAAAAGAAAACATCAACCCAAGTCAAGAGAAGATCAGCCCAAGCCCAATTCCGTATTGCATTGACCAAGACCAAGGCATATGATTCCGTGCCTAAGATGAAAAGACGGAAGAATCCATCTTGCACACTTACCCGATCGGATTGCCATTTACCCGATCGGGTATTTCTGCAAGTGGACGTTACTTAGCTCTTCTTCAACCGAGCTTAAATGAATGCATTAATGCTTTGACTAGGGTATGAATTTGGACGAGAGATCAGCAGCCATGCAGCCTTATAAAAGCCAATGATCATCACAACAATGAACACACAACTTCATATACATTATCATATTATCTTTAGCATACTTTTTATCATCAACTTTACATACTTTCATATACAATTTAGAGCATAATAATCTAGTAGTTTATTTCTTCCTTACAAGTTTTAGATTATAGTTTTCTTAGTATTTCTCTAGTGTTTTCATAGCTTTTGTTATTGGGTTGGATAATTGTTCTTACTTTATTTCTTACATAATCGTATTCCAATTACGGTAATTCTCTATCCTTGATTTACTTATGCAATTCTAATCATTATGGATTATAATCTCACTAGTATCATTCTCATATTATTATTGTGGTTAGGAAATCAATGTAAAAGCAGTCTAGTTGAAATTAAAATATCGACTATTATGCCATCTTATAATTTACCTAATCATATAATCCTAAAAATTGTCATTAGAATCACTATTAGTATAATCACC
>JAIUZE010067760.1:0-12375 GCA_022085475.1 Heliosperma pusillum | reverse complement strand
GAACAATGAGTCTTCCTTGCTTCATTACCTGTTGTTTGCATTGTAACTCGTTGTGTGAACAATGAGTCTTCCTTGCTTCGTTACCCATTGTTTGCATTGTAACTCCTTGTGTGAACAATGAGTCTTATTTGCTTCATTACCCATTGTTACATTGTAACTACTTGTGTGAGGAATGAGTCGTCCTTGATTCATTACCCATTGTTGCATTGTAACTCCTTGTTTGAACAATTAGTCTTCCTTGCTTCATTACCCATTGTTACATTGTAACTCTTTGTGTGAACAATGAGTCTTTCTTGCTTCATTACCCATTATTGCATTGTAACTCCTTGTGTGAACAATAAGTCTTCCTTGCTTCATTAGCCATTGTTTGCATTGTAACTCCTTGTGTGAACAATGAGTCTCCCTTGCTTTATTACCCATTGTTTACATTGTAAGTCCTTGTGTGAGTCTTCCTTCATTAACCATTTTTGCATTGTAACTCCCTGTTTGAACAATGAATCTTCCTTGCTTCATTACTCATTGTTACATTGTAACTTTTTGTGTGAACAATGAGTCTTTCTTGCTTCATTACCCAATGTTGCATTGTAACTCCTTGTGTGAACAATAAGTGTTCCTTGCTTCATTATCCATTGTTTGCATTGTAACTCCTTGTGTGAACAATGAGTCTTCCTTGCTTTATTACCCATTGTTTACATTGTAAGTCCTTGTGTGAGTCTTCCTTCATTAACCATTTTTGCATTGTAACTCCCTGTTTGAACAATGAGACTTCCTTGCTTCATTACCCGTTGTTTGCATTGTAACTCCTTGTGTGAACAATGAGTCTTCCTTACTTCGTTACCCATTGTTTGCATTGTAACTCCTTTTGTGAACAATGAGTCTTATTTGCTTCATTACCCATTGTTTGCATTGTAACTCCTTGGGTGAACAATGAGTCTTCCTTGCTTCATTACCCATTGTTACATTGTAACTCCTTGTGTGAGCAATGAGTCGTCCTAGATTCATTACCCATTGTTGCATTGTAACTCCTTGTTTTAACAATCAGTCTTCCTTGCTTCATTACCCATTGTTGCATTGTAACTCCCATTGTGAACAATGAGTCTTCCTTGCTTCATTACCCATTGTTTGCATTGTAACTCCTTGTGTGAACAATGAGTATTCCTTGCTTTATTACCCATTGTTTACATTGTAAGTCCTTGTGTGAGTCTTCCTTCATTACCCATTTTTACATTAATCTCCTTGTTTGAACAATGAGTCTTCCTTGCTTCATTACCCGTTGTTCGCATTGTAACTCCTTGTGTGAACAATGAGTCTTCCTTGCTTCATTACCCGTTTTTTGCATTGTAACTCCTTGTGTGAACAAAGAGTCTTCCTTGCTTCGTTACTCATTGTTTGCATTGTAACTCCTTGTGTGAACAATGAGTCTTCTTTGCTTCATTACCCATTGTTTGCATTGTAACTCCTTGGGTGAACAATGAGTCTTCCTTGCTTCATTACCCATTGTTTACATTGTAAGTCCTTGTATGAGTCTTCCTTCATTAACCATTTTTGCATTGTAACTCCCTGTTTGAACAATGAGTCTTCCTTGCTTCATTACCTGTTGTTTGCATTGTAACTCGTTGTGTGAACATAGTCTTCCTTGCTTCGTTACCCCTTGTTTGCATTGTAACTCCTTGTGTGAACAATGAGTCTTATTTGCTTCATTACCCATTGTTTGCATTGTAACTCCTTGTGTGAACAATGAGTCTTCTTTGCTTCATTACCCATTGTTTGCATTGTAACTCCTTGTGTGAACAATGAGTCTTCCTTGCTTTATTACCCATTGTTTACATTGTAAGTCCTTGTGTGAGTCTTCCTTCATTACCCATTTTTGCATTGTAACTCCTTGTTTGAACAATGAGTCTTCCTTGCTTCATTACCCTATGTTCGCATTGTAACTCCTTGTGTGAACAATGAGTCTTCCTTGCTTCATTACCCCTTGTTTGCATTGCAACTCCTTGTGTGAACAACACGTTTTCTTTGCTTCATTGCCCATTGTTTGCATCATAACTCCTTGTGTAAACAATGAGTCTTCCTTGCTTCAATACCCATTGTTGCATTGTAACTCCTTGTGTGAACAATGAGTCTTCCTTGCTTCATTACCCATTGTTACATTGTAACTCCTTGTGTATACAATCAGTCTTCCTTGCTACATTACCCATTGTTGCATTGTAACTCGTTGTGTGAACAATGAGTCTTCCTTGCTTTATTACCCATTGTTACATTGTAACTCCTTGTGTGAACAATGAGTCTTCCTTGCTTCATTACCCATTGTTGCATTGTAACTACTTGTGTGAACAATGAGTCTTCCTTGCTTCATTACCCATTGTTTGCATTGTAACTCCTTGTGTGAAAATTGAATCTTCCTTGCTTCCTTACCCATTGTTTGCATTGAAACTCCTTGTGTGAACAATGAGTCTTCCTTGCTTCATTACCCATTGTTACATTGTAACTCCTTGTATGAACAATGAGTCTTCCTTGCTTCATTACCCATTGTTGCATTGTAAATCCTTGTGTGAACAATGAGTCTTCCATGCTTCATTACCCATTGTTACAATGTAACTCCTTGTGTGAACAATGAGTCTTCCTTGCTTCATTACCCATTGTTGCATTGTAACTCCTTGTGTGAACAATGAGTCTTTCTTACTTCATTACCTATTGTTTGCATTGTAACTCCTTGAGTGACCCATGAGTCTACCTTGCTTTATTACCCATTGTTTACATTGTATGTCCTTGTGTGAGTCTTCCTTCATTACCCATTGTTTGCATTGTAACTCTTTGTGTGAACAATGAGTCTTCCTTGCTTCATTACCCATTGTTACATTGTAACTGGTTGTGTGAACAATGAATCTTCCTTGCTTCATTACCCATTATTTGCATTGTAACTCCTTGTGTGAACAATAAGTCTTCCTTGTTTCATTACCCATTGTTTGCATTGTAACACCTTGTGCGAACAATGAGTCTTCCTTGCTTCATACCATGCTTTTCATGTGTAACTATTTGGTGAAACAATGAGTTTTCCTTGCTTCATTTACCCATTGTTACATGTAACTTGTTGTTGTGAACAATGAGGTCTTAGTTGCTCATTAAGGCCATTGTTTGTATTGCAACTCCTTGTGTGAACAAGAAGTCTCCTGGTTTTCATTACCCATTGTTTGCATTGTAATTCCTTGTGTGAACAATGAGTCTTCCTTGCTTCAATACCCATTGTTGCATTGTAACTCCTTGTGTGAACAATGAGTCTTCCATGCTTCATTACCCATTGTTATAATGTAACTCCTTGTGTGAACAATGAGTCTTCCTTGCTTCATTACCCATTGTTGCATTGTAACTTCATGTGTGAACAATGAGTCTTCCTTACTTCATTACCTATTGTTTGCATTGTAACTTCTTGAGTGACCCATGAGTCTACCTTGCTTTATTACCCATTGTTTACATTGTATGTCCTTGTGTGAGTCTTCCTTCATTACCCATTGTTTGCATTGTAACTCTTTGTGTGAACAATGAGTCTTCTTTGCTTCATTACCCATTGTTACATTGTAACTGGTTGTGTGAACAATGAGTCTTCCTTGCTTTATTACCCATTGTTTGCATTGTAACTCCTTGTGTGAACGATAAGTCTTCCTTGTTTCATTACCCATTGTTTGCATTGTAACTCCTTGCGTGAACAATGAGTCTTCCTTGCTTCAAAACCCATTGTTACATTGTACCTCCTTGTGTGAAAAATGAGTCTTCCTTTCTTCATTACCCATTGTTGCATTGTAACTCCTTGTGTGAACAATGAGTCTTCCTTGCTTCACTACCCATTGTTTGCATTGTAACTCCTTGTGTGAACAATGTGTCTTCCTTGCTTAATTACCCATTGTTTGCATTGTAACTCCTTGTGTGAACAATGAGTCTTCCTTGCTTCATTACCCATTGTTACATTGTAACTGGTTGTGTGAACAATGAGTCTTCCTTGCTTCATTACCCATTGTTTGCATTTTAACTCCTTGTGTGAACAATAAGTCTTCCTTGTTTCATTACCCATTGTTTGCATTGTAACTCCTTGTGTGAACAATGAGTCTTCCTTGTTTCAAAACCCATTGTTCCATTGTAACTCCTTGTGTGCACAATGAGTCGCTTGCTTCATTACCCATTGTTTGCATTGTAACTCCTTGTCTGGACCAATTTCTCTTGACTCATTACCCATGTTTGCATTGTAACTCATGAATGAAACCATGAGTCTTCCTTGCTTATTACCAATTGTTTGATTGTAACTCCTTGTGTGAAGAATGAGTTCCTTGCTTAACCAATTTTTTGCATTTGAACTCTGTGTGAACCATGCGGCTCCTGGCCTTAAATAACCAGTTGTTGCTTTCGAACTGGTTGTGTGAACAATGAGTCTTCTTTGCTTCCTTACCCATTGTTTGCATTGTAACTCCTTCTGTGAACAATGAGTGTTCCATGCTTCATTACCCATTGTTACATTGTAACTCCTTGTGTGAACAATGAGTCTTCCTTGCTTCATTGCCCATTGTTGCATTGTAACTGCTTGTGTGAACAATGAGTCTTCCTTGCTTCATTACCCATTGTTTGCATTGTCACTCCTTGTCTGGACAATTTTCTTCCTTGCTTCATTACCCGTTGTTTGCATTGTAACTCCTTGTGTGAACAATGAGTCTTCCTTGCTTCCTTACCCATTGTTTGCATTGTAACTCCTTCTGTGAACAATGAGTCTTCCATGCTTCATTACCCATTGTTACATTGTAACTCCTTGTGTGAACAATAAGTCTTTCTTGTTTCATTACCCATTGTTTGCGTTGTAACTCCTTGTGTGAACAATGAGTCTTCCGTGCTTCATACCCATGCGTACATTGTAATCATTTGTGAACAATGAGTCTTGGCAGCGGAGTGGGGCACAGGGCAGGGCAGAATCCAACAAGGGGGATAAGGGAGGAGTGAGCCATTGGTAACCAAGGGGCGGGGGAGGTTACATGGGCACCAAGGGTCACTCTTGGGGACAAGGGATGGTAACAAACGGCAGATAAATTCCAACTGATAAGTGCCTAACCAGGACAAGTCACAATGAGGGTCCAATGATAGCAAGACACAGAGCCAGGAACATGCAGCCAAGACACGAGCCAGCCTAACCAAAGACCAGCCTACGCCACACCCAACCAGAAATCACAAAAAACAGCCTACAACAGTCACTTGGGGAAGGCATAACTACCACCACACTTTGAACCACCAGCTACCACCAAGCCCAGCTAAAACCTTACCCACCTAGGTCCAAAAAAGTCCTTGGGAACCAGTTCCAAAACACAACACAACTACCCTAAAAATCCAAATCAAAACAGCCTACCTAAAGCATAAAGCATAAAGCAGTCTTTCCATTTCTAGCTAAAAACTGAAAGACTATCTCCAAAAGTCTTTCCTTGGCTTCCCTACTATTAGAACTACTGCAGAAGAAGGTCAATGAGTATTAATGAGCTTCGTCCACAAGCTTCAAGCCAACACCAAGCAACAAAGCACAACCTGGAGCATGTCACTGTCATATGTCTGCAATTGTCTGTTTTCAGTTTTCTTTTGTATTTTCAATCTGAAATTGTAGACAGTAACTTGTCACGTTTATGTAGATTAATCCTGGCCCTTAGATGTTATTCTAGGGTTGTATTAGATCAAGCATTGAGGCCTATATAAGGACCCATGCTCTTTTGTATAAGGCAGTTGTTATTGAATGAAAAAACTTGAGCATTGTTCTCATTTCTAAAATCTTTCCAACTTCTGCATTGCCTTAGTTGAAAGTCAGGCCAGATAACTTCCTGTGCTAGGCTGTGGTTGTTGATCTAAGTCTGTGGCAAGTTAAGATATCCCTGTGCATAGACTGTGGGGTGTTTTGCTTGTTGTTTAGTTCCAGTCTGCTTACCTGTGCTTGGCTGTGGTAAGGAGCCTTAACTAGTCTAGTTTGTTGTTTGATTCCCTGTGTTGAGCTGTGGGAGTTGAGTAACATCCATATCCAGTGCTAGATAGGAGTCTAGGGTCCAATTCCTAACACACCCCTATAATATCACTGCAATTCTGGCATCAGAGCTTTGGTTGTGAGGCCTTTGTTATCCTAACTACAACAAAAACACAAAAAAATAACCCAATGAGTGAAGAGAGGCTTGCAGGTATTGAAGGCAAGGTGGATCAGCTAGCAGGCACTGTAAATGTAGTGCTGGCTGCCTTGAACACTGTCATGGAGAACATTGCTCCTCCACTGAGGGGAAGACCACCCCCTAGAGGCAGAGGCAGAGGTCGTGGCCACATGGGCATGGGAAGAGGACATCCCCTGCAGGAGGAAGAAGGGTCAGATTCAGGAGAAAGCAACAGAACTTATGAGGAGATTCCAGAGCACACTGACAAGCATCTCAAGGTAGAAATTCCTTAATTCTCTGGTAGTTTAAACCCTGATGATCTATTAGAATGGATTAGGGATGTTGCGAAGGTATTTGAATACAAAAGTTACTCTGATATTAAGTCTTTTAAAGTTGTTGTGCTAAGATTAAAAGGATATGCATCCCTATGGTTTGATAACTTAAAGCATCAAAGGATTAAGGAGGGTAAGGAACCTCTTAGGTCTTGGTCAAAACTGAAAAAGAAAATGCTAAACAAATTTGTCACTAAAGACTACACCCAAGATCTGTTCATTAAACTATCCAAACTGAAACAAGAAGAGAGGTCTGTGGAGGCATACCTCAGGGACTTTGAGCAATTGACTCTCCAGTGTGAGGTCAATGAGAAACCTGAGCAAAGGAATGCCAGATTCTTGGAGGGTTTAGATAGGAGCATTGCTGCTAGAGTTAGGATGCAACCTTTGTGGTCCTATGATGATGTTGTCAACCTGGCTTTAAGGGTTGAAAAAATGGGGAAAACCAAACCAACTCTACCTAAGCCTGTTACTAGACCTGCATACAAACCTTACAGTGGTATTAGGATGGGAGAGACCCCTAAACCAACCAGCCAGTCAACCACAGACAAAGGAAAGGGAGTTGTGAACTCTAAACCCAACCCCACCCCAACTGAGAACACAATCAGATGTTTCCAATGCCAAGGTTATGGTCACTTTAGGAAGGATTGTCCTTCTAAGAGAACCATGACACTTATGGAGGTAGAAGAGTGGGAGAAGGAGGGATTAGTTGAGTATGAGGTTGATGACAGCATGGTGTTAGAGGTAGTGACAGATGAGGAGGAACCAATGCAGGACTTGGTCATGGCTCATCCTGACACAGGCCATAACTTGGTCCTATGGAGGGTCATGCACTCTCAACATACTCCATTGGAGGATGACCAGAGGTCTTGGATATTCAGAAGCAGGTGCACCATTCAAGAGAGGGTATGCAACTTGATCATTGATGGGGGGAGTTGTACCAATGTGGCTTCCATCACCCTAGTGAACAAGCTAAGTCTGATTACTCAAGAGCATCCACACCCCTACAAACTGAGATGGCTTAACAAGGGGGCTGAGGTGAGGGTTGATAGGCAATGCCTGGTGCCATTCTCTATTGGGAAGGGATACCAAGATGAGGTATTGTGTGATGTAGTACCAATGGATGCCTGTCACCTACTACTAGGGAGGCCTTGGGAGTTTGATAGAAACACCACTCATCAGGGTAGGGCTAACACCTATAGCTTCAGGCATGGGGGAAAGAAGGTAACTTTGACACCTCTACCACCCAACCAGAGGAATTATGGGAGTCCCAATGTGCCAGAGGAGGTCAATGGGGTGTTGTTTTTATCAGAGGCAGCTATGATCAAGGAGATGAAGCAAGAACAACCTGTGATCATCTTGCTATCTAAGGAAGTAACAGAAGGGGAAGGTTCCAAGTTGCCAGCAGAGGTTGAACCTTTGATCTTGAGATACAAGGAGGTCTTTCCAAGAGAGGTACCAGATGGACTACCACCCCTAAGAGGGATTGAGCACCACATTGATTTGGTCCCAGGTTCTGTTCTACCAAACAGGCCAGCCTACAGAAGTGACCCAACTGCCACCAAGGAGTTGCAGAAGCAGATTGAGGAGCTTATGAGCAAAGGGGTTGTGAGGGAGTCCCTAAGCCCTTGTGCTGTACCTGCTCTACTAGTGCCTAAGAAGGATGGCACCTGGAGGATGTGCACTGACAGCAGGGCAATCAACAACATTACAGTCAAGTATAGGTTCCCCATTCCAAGGCTAGATGACATGCTTGATGAGCTAGGTGGAGCTCAGGTCTTTTCTAAGATTGATCTAAGGCAGGGTTACCATCAGGTGAGGCTCAGAGAGGGGGATGAATGGAAGACTGCATTCAAGACAAAACATGGTCTGTATGAATGGCTTGTCATGCGATTTGGACTATCCAATGCACCAAGCACCTTCATGAGACTTATGACAGAAGTGTTGAGGCCTTGTTTGGGCAGGTTTGCTGTGGTTTACTTTGATGACATCCTAGTGTATAGTAGCAGCAGAGGGGAACATCTCAGGCACCTTGAAACAATCTTTGGGATCTTAAAGGAGCAGAAGCTGTATGGGAAGCTAGAGAAGTGTACCTTCATGGCTGAGGAGGTTGCATTTCTAGGGTACATTGTGTCAGGAAGAGGAATCTCAGTTGATCAGGAGAAGGTTGCAGCCATTCAAACATGGCCTACACCTAAAACCATCACTGAGGTAAGGGGGTTCCATGGGTTGGCTTCATTCTATAGGAGGTTCATCAAGAACTTCAGTTCAGTTGTAGCACCCATCACGGAGTGCTTGAAGAAAGGGGAGTTCCAGTGGACTGAGGAGGCCCAACAATCCTTTGAGAGGATCAAGAGGTTGATGTGTGAGACTCCAATCCTTAAACTACCTGACTTTGATCAGATGTTTGAGGTAGAATGTGATGCTAGTGGGGTTGGCATTGGGGCAGTGTTGATACAAGGGCAAAAGCCAGTTGCTTATTTCAGTGAGAAACTGAATGGTGCCAAGCTCAAGTACTCCACTTATGATAAGGAATTCTATGCCATCATCAGAGCAGTCATGCATTGTGGGCACTACTTGAAGCCAAAGCCTTTTGTTCTGCACTCAGATCATGAGGCATTGAAATATATCAGTGGCCAACACAAGCTGAATCACAGGCATGCCAAGTGGGTGGAGTTTCTACAATCCTTTACATTCTCTAGTAGTATAAGGAGGGGAAACAGAATGCTGTGGCAGATGCACTGTCAAGGAGGCATTCTTTGTTAGCAGTCATGGAGCAAAGGGTGTTGGGGTTTGAATTTCTGAAAGAATTGTACAAGGAGGGCCCTGACTTTGCTGAGGAATGGATCACACAAACTGGAGGAGGAAGGACTCAAGGGGGGAAGTACATGCTGCAGGAGGGGTTCTTGTTCCAAGGAAACAAGCTATGCATCCCAAGGGGTTCTTACAGGGATCTACTCATCAGGGAAGTACACTCAGGAGGACTAGGGGGACACTTTGGGGGTCAAAAGACACTTGAAATACTGCAGGATCAATTCTACTGGCCCAGGATGATAGGGGATGGTCAGGTTGTCCTCAGGAGGTGCTCCACATGTCAACAAGCCAAGAGTTCTTTCCAGACTGGACCTTACACTCCACTACCAGTGCCAAACAAACCTTGGGAGGATGTGAGCATGGACTTTATTGTTGCACTACCCAGAACACAAAGTGGTAAGGATTCTGTAATGGTTGTTGTTGACAGGTTTAGCAAGATGGCTCACTTTGTGGCTTGCAAGAAGACTGAGGATGCTGCAAGTGTTGCTGAGCTATACTTGAAGGAGATTGTGAGGCTACATGGGGTTCCTAAGTCAATAGTCTCAGACAGGGATGTTAAGGTCATGAGTTACTTCTGGAAAACACTATGGAGACTCTTGAAGACCAGGCTTTTGTTCAGCACTTCTCACCACCCTCAGACTGATGGCCAAACTGAGGTCACAAACAAGCCTCTAGGGAGGATCTTGAGGTGTCTGGTAAGCAAGTCCTTGAAGGATTGGGACTTGAAGCTAGCTCATGCTGAGTTTGCTTTCAACAGAGCACCCTCATCTGCAACAGATCACAGTCCATTTGAGGTTGTCTATGGGATTAATCCACTTATGCCACTGGAATTAGCTAACATACCAAGGGAGGAGGTGAACTTTGATGCAAAGAGGAGGGTTGAGCAGATGGTGAAGCTTCATGAGTCAGTCAGAAAGCAACTAGAAAGGGCAAATGAGAGGTACAAGAAACAGTCCAAGGTTCCTAGGTCCAAGAAGGAGTTTGTGCCAGGGGATTTAGTGTGGCTCCACTTGAGGAAGGAGAGGGTCCCAGCTAGGAGGAAGAACAAACTCATGCCTAGAGCTGATGGTCCATTTGAAATCATAGAAAGTGTTGGTCCTAATGCATACAAGGTTGATCTACCAGGAGACTATGGGGTTCATGGAACTTTCAATGTAGGGGATCTCAGTCCATACTATGGGGATTCTGGAGATGAGGAGGCTACAGGCTTGAGGACAAGCCCAATTCAACCAGGGGAGGATGCAGCAGGAGCTGGGGCACAGGGCAGGGCAGAATCCAACAAGGGGGATCAAGGGGTGAGCATTGGTAACCAAGGGGAGGTCTACATGGGCATCCAGGGGTCAATCTGGGGATAAGGGATGGGTAACAAAGGGGATAAATTCAAACTGATAAGTGCTAACCAGGACCAAGTCACAATGAGGGTCCATGATAGCCAAGACACGAGCCAGGACATGAGCCAAGACACGAGCAAGGCTAACCAAAGACAAGCCTACCCACACCCAACCAGAAATTCACAAAAACAGCCTACAACAGCCACTTGGAGAAGCCATAACTACCACCACACTTCAAACCACCAGCTACCACCAAGCCCAGCTAAAACCTTACCCACCTAGGTCCAAAAAGTCCTAGGGAACCAGTTCCAAAACACAACACAACTACCCTAAAAATCCAAATCAAAACAGCCTACCTAAAGCATAAAGCATAAAGCAGTTTTTCCATTTCTAGCTAAAAACTGAAAGACTATCTCCAAAAGTCTTTCCTTGTCTTCCCTACTATTAGAACTACTGCAGAAGAAGGTCAAGGAGCATTGATGAGCCTCGTCCACAAGCTTAAAGCCAACACCAAGCAACAAACACAACCTGGAGCATGTCACTATCAAATGTCTGCATTTTGTCTGTTTTCTTTTGTATTGTCAGCCTGTATTTGTAGCCAGTATTTTGTTATCTTTCAGCAACTAATCGTGGCCCTTAGATGATCCTCTAGTGTTGTATTAGATCAAGCATTGAGGCCTATATAAGGACCCATGCTCTTTTGTACAAGGCAGTTGTTATTGAATGAAAAAAACTGAGCATTGTTCTCATTTCTAAAATCTTTCCAACTTATGCATTGTCTTGGTTGAAAGTCAGGCCAGATAACTTCCTGTGCTAGGCTGTGGGTGTTGATCTAAGTCTGTGGCAAGTTAAGATATCCCTGTGCATAGACTGTGGGGTGTTTTGCTTGTTGTTTAGTTCAAGTCTGCTTACCTGTGCTTGGCTGTGGTAAGGAGCCTTAACTAGTCTAGTTTGTTGTTTGATTCCCTGTGTTGGGCTGTGGGAGTTGAGTAACATCCATATCCAGTGCTAGATAGGAGTCTAGGGTCCAATTCCTAACACACCCCTATAATATCACTGCAATTCTGGCATCAGAGCTTTGGTTGTGAGGCCATTGTTATCATAACTACAACAAAAACACAAAAAATAACCCAATGAGTGAAGAGAGGCTTGCAGGTATTGAAGGCAAGGTGGATCAGCTAGCAGGCACTGTCAATGTAGTGCTGGCTGCCTTGAACACTGTCATGGAGAACATTGCTCCTCCACTGAGGGGAAGACCACCCCCTAGAGGCAGAGGCAGAGGTCGTGGCCACATGGGCATGGGAAGAGGACAGCCCCTGCTGCAGCAGGAGCTGGGGTACAGGGCAGGGCAGAATTCAACACTAGGGACAGGGGGCAGGCCAAGGGGGATCAAGGGGTGAGCATTGGCAACCAAGGGGAGGTCTACATGGGTATCCAAGGGTCAATCTGGGGGCAAGGGATGGGTAACAAAAGGGGAAGCTGCAAGCTGAGCAATGTTGGCCAGGACACGAGCCAGGACACGAGCCAAGACAAGAGCCAAGCAAGCCAAAGACAAGCCCACCAACACCCCACCACAATATCACAAAAACAGCCTACACCAGTCACTTGGGGAAGGCATAACTACCACCACACTCTGAACCACCAGCTACCACCAAGCCCAGCTAAAACCTTACCCACCTAGGTCCAAAAAAGTCCTAGGGAACCAGTTCCAAAAAACAACACAACTACCCTAAAAATCCAAAT
>JAIUZE010067758.1:0-12570 GCA_022085475.1 Heliosperma pusillum | reverse complement strand
CAAATGAGTCTCCCCCTTATCTTTAAGTCCTTGAGTCCTTATCTCAACCCTTGGATCAAGATGATGAATGGTTAAGATTAAAACAGAATAGAGGGCCAAGATTGTGAGACACACACAATCTATCCTTTTCAAACCCTAATATTTATACCCTTCATTCACTCAATTTCTCTCATTCCCACATTTTCCATTATCTCTCTACCTCCCTTCTCTCTCTACCTCCCTCTAAAAAAAACCCAAAAAAATCCCCTTTTTCCCTCGCCACCGCCGAGCACCACCAGCCCCAGGCCACAACCGTCACTCCTCCCTGCCACACCAGCCCACCACTGCCACTCCTCCACCGCCACTCCTTCACCGCCACACCACCCCCACTCCCCAACCTCCACACCACCGAGCATCACCATCGCATTCTCCCCCAAACCCGTCACCACCGGCCACACCAACCTGCCCACACCTTGCCACCACTTTCCTCCCTCCCTCTGCTACCTCTTCCCGAATACCTCACGCCGCCTCCTCCTCCACGTCTCCCGCCGCCTCCTCCTCCCTCCTCCCCTTTTCCCATCGCCTTAGATCTACTTTTTTTTAGTGGTCTTAATTTCCGTTTTCTTTTCTCTTTTTTTCAGATTTGAAAATAAGTGTGTGGTGTCATATTTTTTAGTGGTTTGTTTGGAGTTGGTGTCGTTTTTTTGTTTTTCTTTTTCAAATCTGAAAAAATGTGTCTGTTTTTGTGTCAATGACGGTGGACCACGTTGGTGGTGGTTGGTGTGGGGGGAGTGGTGGTTTGTAGTGTGGTGTTGGTTAAAAAAATAACCACCACAATTTTAGATCTTGTTTTTTTTTTTCCAGATTTCTTATGTTTTTTTTTGTTAATTTTAGATTTCATTTTTTCATTTTATATTTATTTTTTCTGAATCTAGTTTTTTTTTTCAGTTTCACTTTTCATTTGATAGTGTAGTGTTTTTTTTTTCAGTCTCTTTATTTTTTTCTTTTTTTTTATTAGATCTTGTTTGTTCATTTTTTAGATCTAGGTTTTTTTGTTGTTGTTGGTCGATTATAGTTGTTGGTGACGGAGGAGGAGGTTAATGGTCGATTAGATCTTGTTGGTCGATTAGATCTTGTTTGTTCACTAGTATGTACTAAAGTTTCACTAGTTTTTACTAAAGTTTCACAAGTATGTACTAAAGTTTCACAAGTATGTACTAAAGTTACACTAGTATGGGCTGAAGTTACACTAGTATGGGCTGAAGTTTCACTAGTATGGGCTGAAGTTTCACTAGTATGGGCTAAAGTTTCACTAGTACTGTATTAAGGTTTCACTAGTATTGTATTAAAGTTTCACAATTATGGACTAAAGTTTCACTAGTATGTACTAAAGTTTCACAATTATGGACTAAAGTTGCACTGGACTAAAGTTATCTTATTAAGGACTGAAGTTACTTAATTAATGACTATAGTTACATTAGTATGGACTGAAATTACACTAGACTAGACTAAAGTTACCTAAACATGAGCTCCACTATAATTGACTAAAGTTACACAATTAATAAATAAAGTTTCACTAATAAAGGTTTAAGTTACGCTTATAAAAATGTTAAAATTAAATCATATTTTAACTTAAAGTTACACAATTGAGAATTAAAGTTACATTCAAAAAAACTAAAATCACATAAATTTGTTTAAAAATTATATAAATTCAAATTTATATAGTCGAAATCACATTTTAATTTAAAGTTACAAAAATAATGGTTGAAGTTACACTCTTAATAACTAAAGTTACTCTCCTAAAAAGTCCAAAATCACATAAATTTATCATAAACTTACATAAATAAAAATTTATATAGTCGAAATCACATTTTGGTTTAAAGTTACACTAAAAAAGGTTGAAATTACACTCGTAATGACTGAAGTTACAAAAATAATGGTTAAAGTTACACTCGTAATGTAGGTGGAAGTCAATAAAATCCACTCATTTTGTTCTAATCTTGTCCCTTAATTTTATTCTAATCTTGTCCATCCGTTTTTCTTTTAATCTTAACCTTCCATCTTGTTCTAATCTTGTCCCTCCATCTCTTTCATCCAAAGGGCAAGATGAGGACTCATGGACTCAATTTTGAAGGTGGACTCATTATATATATATATATATATATATATATATATATATATATATATATATATAGTAATGAGATCAAATGAGTCCACCCCAAAACCTTGAGTCCATGAGTCCTCTTAGAGGCCCTTGGATCTTGGAGATCAATGGTTGAGATGAAAACACAAAAATGGTCATTAAATATGTGTTTAACCCACTTTCTCTCACATCCTCACTAATTAAACCACTAAATCACTAATACCTACTTCCCTCTAACTCACTAGTCTCACAATTCATTCACTCCTCCTTCCTTCTAAAATTCACTCCTCCTTCTCTCTAAAATCTCTTCCCCTATTCTCTTTCTCTCTTCCTCTTAAAATCTCTTCACAGCCGACACCTACCACCACCGGCCACCATCTCCCACCGTCGGCCACCCTAAAAACCCAAAAAAAAAAATTAAAAAAAAACAAACAAAAAAACTAGATCTACTAAAAAAACTACTAGATCTACAAAAAAAACTCCCTTAACCACCAATAACAACCACCATTGTCCCCACGACACCACTACCACCACCACTCATTGTCCCCACCAAAAAAACAACCACTGCCGTACTGCTCGTCTCCCACCGCCGTTATCCTCTCCCACCACCACTCTCCTCCTCCTCTGCCGCTATCCCGTCGCCCTCCTCATCTCTCACCGTCGTTCTCCTCCTTTACCGCCTTCCATCCACCACGACATACCACCACCCTCCTCTGCCTCCTCCAGTCTTCCTTCCTGCCGCCTGTCAACCGCCGCCCTACCTCCTCCTCTCTGCCGACAGCCCCGGACACACCACCACCCAACCACATGAACAAAAAAAAACTAGATCTAAAGAAAAACTAGATCTACGCCTCCTCGCCGCCTTCTCTGCCACCTCCTCTGCTGCCGAATTTCTTTTTTTTTTGGTGTTTGGTGTGTCATGGTGTTTTGTGGGTGTCGTGGTGGGGGGACATGGGTTTGTTGGTGGGTAATGGTGGTCATGTGGGGGGCTGGGTGGTGAGTGTTGGGTGTGTGAGGTGGGTGTTGGGTATTTTTTTTTTCAGATTTAGTCTTCCTTTTCTTTTCTTCTTTTTCCTTTTCTTTTAGATCTACTAAAAATTATTATTAATTTCAAAAATCAACAAGTTATCTACTTTTTTTCTTATTAGTTTATTTTAAACTTAGATCTACTAAATAAGAAGTGGATTTTTGAAAAAAACAATCGTACTCAGAGTCGTTATTTTAATGACAAAAATAGTTATGTTTGTTATTTTTGTTTTATTTGGTGTTATTGTTGAGGCGATGAAGATTGTTGGTGGACGAAGTTACACCCTTAAAAAACGAAAGTTACACCCTTAAAAAACGAAAGTTACACCCTTAAAAAACGAAAGTTACACCCTTAAAAAATGAAAGTTACACCCTTAAAAAACGAAAGTTACACTGTCAATGGACTAAAGTTACACTTGCAATAGACTAAATTTACACTATTAATAACTAAAGTTACAATTGCAAAAGGGTAAAGTTACCCTTAAAAAAGATTAAAATGTTATAAAATTGTCTAACAATTACAAAAAATCAAAAAATAATAAAGTTACACTATATTTGGAATAAAGTTATGCTTGTAAAAGGTTAAAGTTACATATTAAAAATACGTAAAATGTTAAAAACTTGTCTTAAAATCAATTTTTAGTATAAAGTTACAGTATTTTGGATTAAAGTTACACTTGTAAAAAGCTAAAGTTACACTCTGAAAATACGTAAACTGTCAAAAAGTTGTCATAAAATCAATTTTTAGTATGAAATTAGACTATTTTGGATTAAAGTTACACTTGTATAAAACTAAAGTTATACTCTAAAAATACGTAAAATGTCAAAAGTTTGTCATAAAATCACTTTTTAGTATAAAGTTGTACTATTTTAGATTAAAGTTACACTTGTAAAAGGCTAAAGTTACACTCTAAAAATACGTAAAATGTCAAAAACTTGGCGTAAAATCGCTTTTTAGTATAAAGTTACACTTTTTTTAATTAAAGTTACACTCGTAAAAGATAAAAGTTACACTTGTAAAACTGTAAACTCGTAGAAAAACAAAATTTATATTTGAAAACAAAGTCTCACCCTAAAAATGCTAAAATGTCATCAACTTTAAGCTAGAGAGAGAAAGACAATTAATTAGTGGATAAACAATGGATTAGTGTATTGGTTACTTTTTGCTTCTAATCTCAACCATCCATATCTAAAGATCTAAAGGCTCTTAGGAGGACTTAGGGACTCAAAAGATATGAGTGACTCATTTGAACCTTTCTCTCTCTATATATATATATATAGACAAGTTATAATGAGTCCACCTTCAAAATTGAGTTCATGAGTCCTCATCTTGCCCTTTGGATGAAAGAGATGGAGGGACAAGATTAGAACAAGATGGAAGGCTAAGATTAAAAGAAAAATGAATGGACAAGATTAGAACAAAATGAAGGGACAAGATTAGAACCAAATGAGTGGGTTTTAATGACTTTCACCTACATTACGAGTACATAATTATGTAACTTTAGTCATTAAAAGTGTAACTTCAACCATTATTTGTGTAACTTCAAAATAAAATGTGATTTCGAGTATATAAATTTGAATTTATGTAACTTTAGGATAAGTTTATGTGATTTTTACCTTTTTATGAGGGTAACTTTAGTCATTAAAAGTGTAACTTCAACCATTATTTGTGTAACTTTAAACTAAAATGTGATTTCGAGTATATAAATTTGAATTTATGTAACTTTAAGATAAGTTTATGTAATTTTTGTTTTTTTATGAGGCTAACTTTAGTCATTAAGAGTGTAACTTCAACCATTATTTTTGTAACTTTAAACTTTATTAGTGAAACTTCATTTATTAACTGTGTAACTTTAGTCAATTATAGTGTAACTCATGTTTAGGTAACTTTAGTCTTTTCTAGTGTAACTTCAGTCCATACTAATGTAACTATAGGTCTATAGTCATTAATTAAGTAACTTCAGTCCTTAATAAGATAACTTTAATCCAATGCAACTTTAGTCCATAATTCTGAAACTTTAGTACATACTAATGAAACTTTAGTCCATAATTGTGAAACTTTAGTCCATAATTGTGAAACTTTAGTCCATAATTGTGAAACTTTAGTACATACTAGTGAAACTTAAGTACATAATAGTGAAACTTTAGTACAAAATAATGAAACTTTAGTAAATACTAGTGAAACTTTAGTAAATACTAGTGAAACTTTAGTATGTACTAGTGAAAATTTAGTTTGTAATAGTGAAACTTTAGTATATAATTGTGAAACTTTAGTACATAATTGTGAAACTTTAGTACATTTTAGTACATACTAGTGAAACTTTATGTAGTGAAACTTTAGTACGTACTAGTGAAACTTTAGTACGTACTAGTGAAACTTTAGTACGTACTAGTGAAACTTTAGTACATACTAATGAAACTTTAGTATGTACTAATGAAACTTTAGTACATACTAATGAAACTTTAGTACATACTAATGAAACTTTAGTAGTAGTTTTTAACCTTTTTTCAGATCTAACATAAAACATAGATTTGAAATAAAAAATAAAAAAACATAACAAATCTGAAAAATAAAAAACATGATTTGAAATAGTGGTAGTTTTTAACCTTTTTTCAGATCTAAAACGAGATAAAATAAATTTGATGATACAAAATAAAAAAAACAACCACCAACAAAATAAAAAAAAACAAGGAAACAATAAAAAAAACTTGAAAAAAACAATCCAGATCTGAAAAAGTGGCGGTTTTTCGAGCCCCAAAACCGCCACAACAGTGCAGCCACCCAATCTCCACCGCCTCCCCTATCCTTCTCCTCTCCCTCCTCTCCTCTTCTCGGCCAGACCACCAGGCGTGGCTGCTGCTGGTGGTGGTCTAGCCAAGAAGAGGAGAGGAGGGAGAGGAGAAGGATAGGGGAGGCGGAGGGAAGAGGGAGGCGGTGGAGGAGGGAGGTGGGGGAGGAGGAAGGCGGGGGAGGAGGCAGGCGGAGGAGGAGGCAGGCGAGGGAACAGGGCGGGGGAAGGCGAGGGTAAGGCGGGGGACGGGGGAAGGCGAGGGGACGTTGGCAGGGACGGCGGGGAGACGACGGCGGGGGAGGACAACGGCGGCGGAAGGAGGACAGTGGAGGAGAAGGAGGAAGTTGTAGAGGAGGACGGTGCGGTGGTGAAGGTGGCGGTGTAGGGAGGAGGAGGTGGCGGTGGTTTGAAGGTGGCGGGTGGGCCGTGGGGTAGTATTTTTTTAGGGTTTTTTTGGGTTTTTTTTGAGAGGATATAGAGAGAGAAGGGAGGTAGAAAGAGAATGAGAGGATGTGAAAATGAAGAAAAAGAGTGGAAAATGGGTATAAATACTAGGGTTTGAAGGAGATGATTGTGTGTGTCTCACAATCCTAAACTTTCATTATGTTCTAATCCTAGCCCTTCATCCTCCTAATCCAAGGGCTTGGATGAGGACTCAAGGACTCAAAGGGAAGGGGAGGACTCATTTGAACCCACCTCTATATATATATATATATAGAATTGGGATCCGGTGAGAACCACTAAGATAATGAGAACCGTGAGAACTCCGCCTTACAAAAATTATTTTTCAAAACTAACGAAATATTTGGATTCGGCATAGGGTATTATGGCTAGATAACATATGTCTTGGGCGAAAATTAATGATCTACTGACGAAAATCGAGTCGAAATAGATTTTACTCTTTTTAATGCACCTAGTAGTCAGTTTCATGTATCTAACAATTTTTATGCACCTAGTACTTATTTTCATGCATCGAGAGCTAGTTATTTTCATGCACCTAATAATTATTTTCATGCATGTAACAATTTTCATGCACCTAGTGCTCGTTTTCATGCATTTAGAGTAGTTTTAGTTTGCCTAATTGAATTTATGTACATTAAGTTCATATTTTTTAATATAATCAATAAATTTTATTTACTTACTGCAAATATTTTGATTGGATAAACTAAATTAATTGTAAATGATTCATTAAAACTTTCGAAACAAGATTTGGTGGAGATTTAGTAGAGATTTAGTGAGGGTTCTCACGGTTCTCATTATGTTAGTGGTTCTCACCGGATCTTGACCCTATATATATATATATATATATATATATATATATATATATATAAATGAGATCATGTAAGTCCACCATTTTAAAATGAGTCCCTAAGTCCTAATATACACATTGGATCTAACAAATCAATGGTCAAGATTAAAACCAAATGAAAGGCTTGGATATAAAAGAACCCAAACCCTAATTCCTCAACCACTTTTCAGATCTCACTCTCTCTCCCCTCACACTCTCTCTATGAGACAAAAAAAAATCTCCTGCTTCCGCACTGCCGCCGCAGCGACCACCTCCCCCAGACGCCTTCTCCTCCCTCGTTCAGCCGCCCACCTCCCTCGGCCTACACCACTCGTCTTCCTCTCCACCACCGGAACGCCGCCTCCCACGCTACTCAACCAAACAAATCCGAAAACCAAATTAAAAACCCCACAACCCCGTCGTACTCCCTTGTCTGACCACGGTCCCCCGTCCTCCTCCCTTGCTTCTCCCCGTCCTCGTCTGACCACGGCTGCCCCACTTTTTTTTCAGATCTGTTTTTGGGGTGGTGGTGTTGGTTATGTTTGTGGTGGTGGAGTCGTTGATGGTGGTGGTGGGTTAGAGAAGAGGGTCTCGGATGGGGGCTTCGTGACGGTGGTTGGTTTTGTTGCTGTAGGTGTGGGCTTCGTGACGGTGACTGGTTGTGGTTGTCCTGGTGTTTGGGGGTGGTGGTTTCTTTTTCGGATATGTTGTTGGTGGGGCCCGAAACTGGTTGCTACGGCCATAGAGATTGGGGGGCGGAGGTGGTGGTGGTGTCGGTTGAGGTGGTAGCTGTTGGTGGTGGGAGGTAGTTATGGGGACTGAACTGACGCAATATTTGATTGAAATAATACACATGAAGTACTAAAACTACTTACTGTTCTAATAAAGTTACGCTACATGGACTATAAATTTTATATAAAATTGTATTTAATTGGATTAAAGTTACATAAAATTAGATTGAAGTTACATAAAAATTAGACTGAAGTTTCATAAAAATGGACTAAAGTTACATAAAATTGGACTACACTAATAAATAAAGTTGCAATAAATTTGAATGAATTTTGTATCAAAATTTCATAAAATTGGACTAAAATATTCAAAATCACATTATATTAAATAATTTCAAATTTTTATACAAAACATGACATTAAAAATCTAAAGTTAGATTTGTAAAAGATAGAAGTTACACACAAAAAAGCGCAAAATTATATAACTTATTTCCTAAAATTACATAAATTAAAATTAATATATAAATATCATTATATTAGAATAAAGTTACACTATTAAAGGTTGGAGTTACACTCAAAAATGAATAAACTAGTAAAAAGTTACGCTTTTAAAGGTTGAAGTTACAGTCGTAAAAAATTAAAGTTACAAAAATTTGTTATAAAGTTATAAAACTTATGTTCAAATTAAAAAAAATTCAAATCTAACATTAATTAGTAGTAGTTGATTTTTTTTAATGCTTTTAATCTCATTTATCCATCTCATGTCTAATCTAGTGGTCTAGATGAGGACTTAGGGACTCAACCAAAATAGTGGACTCATCTGAACTTATATATATATATATATATATATATATATATATATATAGGCAAGTTCCGGTGAGTCCAGTCATATATTTGAGTCCGTGAGTCCTAATAATAGTCGTCCGATCTAAAAAAATGGAGCGCTGAGATTAAACCACGTAGGTACCAAAAGCCAACATACAAAAGACGCTCACCTCCACACAAGTTATTCTTTTTTCTCTCTCCAAAAATTTACCAAAAACAATGACAACCTGTACACACAAATCTCACATAATCTTATCTAAAGTTTTGGAAAAAATATGCAAAACGCGATCAATTTCTGTTGATTTCAACTAGATTTTGACTTTCTTGATTAATTAGTTCACTAAATTGAATAATCTCACTCACTTCTCTCCAAAATCATTCAGGTACATTCGTTTCTTTTCTTTTTAGTTTCTGCGATTTTAATGTAATTTATGTATTATTAAATTGATCATGAATGTTAGATTTTGTTTGAAATTATTGTGTGTATGATGATTTACACGAATTTAGGAGGATTAAATCAAAATTATCGAACAAATTCTTGAGTAATGTGTGGTACTTTTGATGTTCTTGCTTTAAATTTCTAATTATCTCAGATCTACATGATTTTCAGTGCTTTTTATGATTATATCGACATATTGAACTAATTACTATCATCTATTGTAGTTGTAATTGTTTATTAGATTATTTGTTTGATTAATTGCGAAAATTAGGGTTTATAATTGTTTTAATTCTGAAAATTAGGGTTTAATAATGTTTAATTGTGAAAATTAGGATCTTGTCTTATAGAATTGAATTTGTCTGACATTGCTGTTGAAAAATTATCGTTAGCGTTCAGTTCATGAGAAATGTCAGTATAGGTGGCTATGATAATGAAAAAACCTTGTGATAATGTTTTTTGTATGATCTGATATTGAATATGATGATTATTGGTACTTATCCTCATAATTTGTGACGTTGCTTATAAAAATCACAAAATTGAACTAATTATGTATAATTAATTCAAGTTTTTAATTGTTTATTAGATGTTTTTATGTTTAATTGTGAAATCTTGGGTTGGCCGAACTATATTGTTGTTTGTATTTCCCTTGTCTTAACGATGCTACTAAGATGATGTTTTTTCCCCTTTTTGCAGATTTTTCGCTTGCGGAGTTTGGTTGAGACTTGAGAGTTTATGTGCATGCTGAAGAAATTCATAGTACATCATCAACTGAGCAAAGCATCATTTTTTTTAGTCATTTCTCTTAAAGACAAATACTTATTCCTAATATCGTTCCAAGAGGTTATAATTTGTATTCTTTCTCCATTTTGATAGCACTGTATTAATCTTATAATGACGATGACAAAGGAAAACAAAGAATAAATTACGACAACAATGACGATGACGATGACGATGACGATGACGGGCAAGAGCTAAAGACACAGAAAAACAATACAAGAGTGTTGCAAGTACTACGGGTACAATAGAGGTCGAGGTAGAGGTAGAGGTAGAGGAAGGACTAAAATTACTAGAATATGTTGATAGGAAATTTTAATTGAAAATGAATTGATGTAATGCTAGTAGGATAAGTAGTCTACTGTAGGTGGCATAAATTAGTTTTGCTGCTGATATTTTGTGATATTGTTTAAGAGCAATAATGATATTGTGTCATGTATGTTGTGATATTATTTCTCGAACATCTTATATGTACAGAATCTTTATAAATGTGATATTGTTATTGTTAAAGTGTGATATTGTTGTAAGTGAAGTGTGATATTCTTTGTCGTTAAGGGTTATAGTATTTCATTATCAACATGCTAAAAAAGTCAGCCTATATTATTGTGACACTGTAACTGGAAAATGGTGATATTGTTAATGGCACCATGTGATATTGTTAATCCAATTGTGTGATATTGTTTAGTAATGGTAGTGATATTGTTTTTTAATATCACAAAACTGAATAAGTGAAAACGGTCTTTATAACTGTGATATTTTTTAGGGTGAAGTGTGATATTCTTTGGTAATGGTTGTGATACTTCATTATACAAGGTGATATTGTTAATCACAACGTGTGCGTAACGTGTAACATTGTTTCTAATAAAGTGTGAAACTTATAAAGATATATTGGTTATTAAAAAGTGCGATAAACAAAATACAAATGACAAATCTTGATAATACTATGATATTGCAATTGAGATACTCTGATAGTGTTCTAACAAGGCGTAAAACTTTTATCAAAATTATAAGAGTAACATAGTCCTAACCAAAAATGTAGAAAGAATACAAAAATATAACCGCTTTTGAACGATATTAAAAATAAAGAATTTGTCTTTATAAGAGAAATAACTAAAAAAAATGGTTTGCTCAGTTGATGATATACTATAGACTTCTTCAGCATGTACTATAGACTTCTTCAGCATGCACATATACTCTCAGCCAACCTACGCAAGCGAAGAAATCTGCAAAAATATGGAAAAAAAAAGAACAAAACATCATCTTAGTATCATTTTTATGATAAAAGGACATAAAAATATAAAAATAATTAATGTTAAATAAAAGTAGGTAAACAATCACGTGATACTATTAGATAAACAATCATGTGATACTATTAAGAACACGAGATGATAAACAAAACAATGAATTAGGTAAATAATCATGTGATAATATTAAGAATATTGTTTGATACTAATTTACATTAATTAATTAAACGATCATGTATTAAAGTATATTTCAGTCTGTGACACTATTGAGAATGATATGTGATATTAATTTACATTATTTAGGTTGTGATACTGTCAAGAATAACATGTGATACTAATTTTAATTAATTAATTAATTAGGTAAACTTTCATGTTTGCTGTAAATTTCAGACTGTGATATTGTTGAGAACGACATGTGATACTAATTGAGATTAATTAGGTAAATCGAAAAATTATTTAGAAAAGGGAAAACATCGTAGGAAATTCATACGTGAATGAAAACTTGATAAAAATACATCAATTAAAACAACATAGGAATATTGATACGAAAATAGAAATAAAAAAAAGTTATAATAATGATAAATAAATCAAACAAAAATAGATGATAACAATAACTCAATTAAAATGACAAAACATGATAACAATGCATCAATTAAAACGAAATAATTAAAAATAATGATAAAAACATACAAAATGCATATAATTCAAACTGAATATTTATAATAACAAGGACAATGAATTATACCTGACATCGTAAATGCTAGAAGTGATGAAGAAAATCAATTGTTTAGCTTGATTGAGAACACAAATAATGAAAGGAGAAGATTAGGTCATGAGTTTCATAGAAGATCTGGAAAAAAAAAAGATGAGTGCGCAAGAGAGAGAGTAGAGAGAGAAAGTGAATGGATTATAATGACGGAATGTTATGGCTTTGATGGTATTTATAATAAGTTGTTAAATGACTGCAATACCCTTACTAATCCGCGCAAATCTCAGCCTTTGATCTCTTTGATCTGACAGTTGATATTAGGACTCATGGACTCAAATAAATGTGGTGGACTTACATGATCCTAATTATATATATATATATATATATATATATATATATATATATATATATATATATATATATATAGAGAGAGAGCAAAGATCAATTGAGTCCACCCCATTCCCTAGAGTCCTTGAATCCTATTTTGGACCATTGGATGAAGGAGGATGGGTGGCTGAGATTGGTGCTCCCAAAAGGTAATTAATGGCTTAATTTCCCACTCTCTCTCATCTTTACTAATTAACCACTAATCCCCACCCTAATTCAATATATAACATTTTTTC
>JAIUZE010067757.1:0-12011 GCA_022085475.1 Heliosperma pusillum | reverse complement strand
GTAGACTAATTTCCTCCTGGTAGCACGATGATAATAATACGGTCCTAGTCTAAACCTGGCCAGATTCTCGGAATAAACGTGTTCCGATTCGACATGCGATAAACATTTCGCATCCAGGACTCGGTCAATCATTGACGCCGAGTACCCAAAATTCGGTCGATATTCACGAAAGAGGCGGAAAAGAGCACAAGCCTCATAACAAGCGGTACGCTACATGCAAATAACACCACCTCGCAAGTACACAACATTTGATAGCCGGGTCGATCAACGCAATGCGTTCGCCTCCCAACAACGTCGTCGTATGCCCACTAACACATGCAATTAATCAGTAGGATACCTCCCCGTTCTGACATTCCAGCCTTACGAACGTGGAGGTAGCCAAGGGAATGAGAGTACAAAGCACATAACAAAATAGTGCTCAAACAGTAACCTTTGTAAAAACCGACTCAAAGTGGGACATAGCAAAAACCGTTACCAAACATGTGATACAAGCGAATGAAATATCATATATTCAAAGTGGGACATAGCACGAAAATGCCAATTTTTGCTAAGTATCAATATTCAACAACAATCATCTATGAACATAAATCATCTATTCTCATATAATTTCTCAACTAACAACATCCATCAACAACAACACAAGTCCTAAGCATATTAACCATAATCTAAATACGATTCCTAGCCTAGAAATCACATAAAACACGTAAATGATATCGAGTAACCCTTCACCGTTACCTTTATGCGTCTTTACTCCGCGTCAAGGTCCTCTTCAACTAAGAAATAGTCTTTGTCGGGATCATGAAGGTCACCACCTACAAATAGATCATAAAAGATGAATTTACTTCTCCTTGAGAAAGACGGAAAGTTTGAAAAGCGAGAAAGATGGTAATTTTATTATCAATACGGATAGAGGAAGATAAGAGGGGAAGAATAAGACGAACTTACGTGAATTTGAGCCAGAAATGAGCGAGATATGACGAATCTAAGCTTGGATGAAAATGGAGGCAAGGTTTTCTTTGGTTTCTTAGTGAGGAAGAAATGTTGAGTTGTGTTTGTGTGAGTATGAATTAGGTTAGGAGTAGTATGAGGGAGTATGAGGGAAAAAGTCAAGAAAAAGTCAAAGACGGCTTAAGAGGGGTTTTACTTGAAAACTCGCGAAAATTCCAAATACGAACTCGGAAATTCTAAATTCGACTCGGAAGATTTAATTCTAATTTAAAACTAAATTTCACTGAAAAGTATCCATAAAATATTTTTACTAGAAAAATAGGGTACACTTGCGGGTGTTACATTTTCTATGTTAGTAATCGTATTTGGAACATGATTAGTAATCTTAGAAATTGTGTTGTTGATAATGGTTGTTGTTAGTTGATAATTGATATGAGAATTGATGGTCTGTGTTGATAAATGTTGAATTGTTGTATGTTGTTGATAAAATGGAGAATTGAAGAATCGCGTGCCTGAGACCAGGACGCTCATGTGTGGACGCTGGCAGCGTCGTCCGGCGCTGGCAGCGTTACTCGCTGCCGACTGCAGTTTTCCTGCACTTACCCCTTTTCGTAAAATGATCATATCTCCTTCGTTACTTGCTTGTTTTGAGCTTGTGACATCCCGTTGGAACCGTAAGAGGATAAGCATACACCTCCATTTAGAATTTCTGCATTTACATGTATATAACTCTAGTTATCACCGTTTGAAGTGGACCCTTGTTTTAGTTGGTTTCCAAACAACGTTGTTTTGGAGAGGGGATCTATGTTTCTTATTTATTATGCTTCATAAACTTGTTCTAATGCTTATGTATCATGTATTGATTCATTTTTATCATATTTAAGTTTATATAATTCCCTATTCTCATGTTTTGTGACGGTTTTTGGTATGTCCCACTTTGAGTCGGTTTTTACAAATGATACGGTTTGAGCACTATTTTGTCTTGTGCTTTGTACTCTCATTCCCTTGGCTACCTTCCCGTTCGTAAGGCTGGAATGTCGGAACGGAGAGGTATCCTACTGCTTAAATGCATGTGTTAGTGGGCATACGACGCCGTTGTTGGGAGTTGAACGCTATGCGTTGATCGACCCGGCCGTCAAATGTTGTGTACTTGCGAGGTGGTGTTATTTGCATGTAGCGTACCGCTTGTTATGAGGCTTGTGCTCTTTTCCGCCTCTTTCGTGAAGGTTGACCGAATTTGGGGTACTCGGCGTCTATGATTGACCGAGTCTTGGATGTGGAACGTCTTACCACATGTCGAATCGGGAAATGTCTTATCCCGAGAGTCTGGCCAGGTTTAGACTAGGACCGTATTATTATCGTCGTCCTACCAGGAGGAAATTAGTCTACATATACGAAATGAATTGAATCGTGTATGCGTTCAGGGAAATGTCTTATCCCGTGGATGCCTTTTAATCATACTTGCCATGTACACGGTGCTAGTGTGTCTCATTTACCGTGAGAGATGTCGTCATTGTGTCGTTGTGTTTGGATGAATGATTATATGATTGATCATGGAATGACTTGGCATGGTTTGTTTGTCGAGTCTCAATCTTATCAAACTTATACTGCTAACGGTGAGATGTAAGCCCTAGTGAGCGTATTCGGTTGCCTAAGAGTGTCTTCCCCGAGTCTTTGTATAACATGATGGATTCGGATTTGTATTCCATATGCTCTTATCATTATATATCGAATTGCCTATCTATCCTTATCGTATTTCACATGTATATCTATATATGCATGCTTCTACTTTTGTATTTCCTTTTATGTACGTTTAATGTGATATGGCTGGGAGAACCCGGAGTTACTCCCCACTGATTGTGGCGTTCATGTTTTTCATGGATGAACAGGTTGCTTGCATGGATGGATTTTTGCTTGATATTTTGGGTTCGGGTGTGAGCTAGCGGGCGTTGTCCCTGGATTGAAACACCTCTAGACGATTTTAGCTAGTTTGCTAAACACTTTGACATTTATAACATTTTGAGAGACTTCGTCTCTTTGTTGTATTTCGTATTTTAGTTTGTAATATTTGACACTCCTCGTATACTTCTTCTTGCATGTATAAAAGTTCTTAAAACTTCCTATTTCCGCTATATAATTCACATGCTTGTGTGATTTTATTTTCCGCATTCGCGAGGGTTGTCACAAGTTTACTCCGTGAGCTTCCAGCTTTAGCAGTGCTGGAAATTAAGGCGATCTCCAGAGGATCCCTATCCAAACGCAAAGGGAGACAGTCATCAATAGTTAAATCCACAATATCGACCCTATGACATGTCTCTTCTAGTAGGGGGTGTTTCATTGCATTATCTAAGTTGAAAGTGATAGTGGCATCCCCCACTGTTAGTGTAAGTCTCCTATTCTTAACATCTATAACCGCCCCCGCAGTATGAAGGAATGGTCGTCCCAAGATGATAGGAATTTGGGTGTCCTCAGCCATATCTAAGACAACAAAGTCAACTGGTATGAAAAACTTCCATACTCTAACCGGTACGTCTTCTAATATCCCCAAAGGGTGTTTAATAGAACGGTCGGCCATTTGTAAGGTCATGGTTGTAGCAGTAAGTTGACCCATATTAAGTTTTTTGCATATAGAAAATGGCATGACACTAACACTAGCCCCCAGATCACAACGGGCATTATCTATGGCTAAGCAACCTATATTACAAGGAACAGAAAACCTCCCTGGATCCTTTAGCTTAGGTGGGGATCTGGATTGCAACACAACACAACACTGCATTCCTCAGTAAATGCAACCGTCTCCACTTCATTAAAGGATCGCTTCCTCGTCAATATATCCTTCATAAACTTTGCATAAGCCGGCACTTGAGTAATCAACTCGGTAATTGGTACACTAACTTGCAAATTCTTCACTACCTCCATAAACCTTCCAAATTGTTTATCAAGCTTGGATTTATGTTGGAGGTGAAGAAAAGGAAGTTTAATTACGATTGGCTCGGCTTCTTTTGATTTTGAAGGTGAATTAGAGGACTTAAAGGCCTGATCAGGGGTTACTCGATCGAGCAGGGGGTTGCTCAATCGAGTTCTTCATAACAGGAACTTTCAGAAACTTCTCGAGCATAATGTTCAGAATTTTCCTGGGGTGCTCGATCGAGCAAATGGGTGCTGCTCGATCGAGCAACCTCTTTTTCAGCCCCTTTTTCGCCGTTTTTCGAACCTTGAAGAGCATTTTCCAGAATTTCGTCGTCCCCATTCCCATTGATTTCCGGGCCTTTGTAATGGGTCCCACTCCTCAAGGTAATAGCATTGACTTGTTCATGTGGAGGATGTCCCATTGAACCGTTTGTTTATTTTCCAAGGATTTTGAAGTTTGTAATTTGGCAATTTTAGCAGTTACTGCCTCCAACTGAGCTACAATGGCATTGTCCGAACTTCCGCGCTCGCATTACCCCTGGGATTCCCATACTCAGCAGTGTGAGTGGCTATTTCATCAATCAATTTCCAAGCATTAGCATCGGTAGTGTTATATTGGAATCTCCCATTTGCAGCA
Source organism: Heliosperma pusillum (assembly GCA_022085475.1). Taxonomy (NCBI): domain Eukaryota; kingdom Viridiplantae; phylum Streptophyta; class Magnoliopsida; order Caryophyllales; family Caryophyllaceae; genus Heliosperma; species Heliosperma pusillum. The sequence goes on along the minus strand of JAIUZE010067757.1, from coordinate 7,516 downwards.
GAATCTAGCAATGCTCTCTGATCATCATATGACCTGGTGTAAAACTGGTTGCATAGGAACCAAGTATCAAAACTATGATGTGGAACAGACTTGAAAAGCTTTTTGAAGCCAACCCAGGCCTCATTAAAGTTCTCAGTGGGACTTTGTTTGAAACTCGTGATTTGACTTCGAATGGCATTAGTTTTCTGTGGCTGAAAGTATCTTTTGTAGAATGCAAGAGCCAAAGAATTCCAATCGGTGATGCCAAGTGCATCCACATCTAACTCACCCAACCAATCTTCTGCCCCGTCTCGTAGTGAAAAGGGAAACAACACCAACTTGATCTGATCTTGCGTTACCCCACCCGTTAAAGGAAGAGAGCAACAGTTATTGGTGAATTTCTCCATATGCATAGCAGGATCCTCAGTGGGACTTCCTCCAAACATGTTTCGCTCCACCAAAGAGATATAAGATGGACGAATCTCAAAGGTGCCATTACCCGTAGTAGGGAGTTTGAATCCCTTGGAAATAGACGCAACGGTAGGCTCCGAATGGCTGGCTAAAGTAGCCATGGTTGTAGTGGGTGCAGAAATATGTGTATCCTCTTCTAAGGATGGTTTTTCTGCGACGAATTTGGCGTAAACTGTATCAAGCGTACTCAAGTCTTCCGCTTCTTGAATTTCCTTCCAAAAGTTTCGTCTAACTCGGAGAGTCCTCTCTGGTTCGGAATCGTAGGGTACGAGATCGGACCTAGAACACCTGGGCATAAACGAAAACTAAAGAAAAAGATAAGAACTATCTCATGGAACTTAGGTTCCCTGAGACGAAAAAAGACAAACTAAGTAGAAACAAACAGAAAATTGTTGCCTCCCCGGCAACGGCGCCAAATTTGATAAGGTTAAAGTCGAGTCTCCTTAATCAAAGTAATCCTAATTCACTACTAACTAATAGTCAGCGGTAAGTAAGGTATCGAATCAACAAGGAGGCGGTAGTATTCTAATCTGTTAAACTAGGTTTGTCTCTTAAGTAACAATTTCGGGGTTTTTGATTGGTAATTCTAAACTAATGGCAAACAATAACAATAAAAGGTTGAAAACAGTAAGATTAAAAATCTAGAGGTCTCAAATTCACTAGGATTATTGTTCAGGGGTAAAGGTGAAATCAACTATCATGCAATAAAGTTATCTAAGGTCACAAGATCGGTCGATTCAATTATGCCCTTTAGATCTACAATTTAACATGTGCTCGCTATCATTAAACGAGTTCTATTCAATTATCGTAGCCTATCTTAGTCTTAACCCGGTTGGTGTTAATCCTAATTCGCGAAACTAGTTAATTAATCCTGGCCAGTAATCAAACAACTAGAATTAAAACTATAATTAAACGATAACCATGCAATTGCAATTCAATTAATTAATCTACCCCTTCTAACATTCCTAGATCCCCTTTCAACCCTAGAAAGGAATTTAGCTACTCATAACGATATAAATAACAACGATAATAAATAAAGCAAACATGATTAACAATAATGAAAGGATTAGCAAGAATAATTAAAGAACTAGAAGGTAATTAATTAAATAACGAAGAAAGATTAAAGAATACCGATTACAAGTTGAACTAAAGACAATCGTCTTGATAAAAAAAATCCCTAGGCAAAGCAAAGAAAACTTAGGTTTCTAATATCAAAGCATGTCTAATTATGAAAGACGAGCTTTCCTTTTATAATACAAAACTAATTATCTAGGTTAAACTCGTTTAGGAAAATCGAAAAGCCGTCAAAAAGTACGTTGCTCGATCGAGCAAAGTAAATCTGCTCGATCGAGCAGCCATCACAACGACTCAATCGAGCAAGGGGCAACTGCTCGGTCGAGCAGCCCTTAAAATGGCTCGTTTCTTCGATTTTCTTCATTTATTCTCCACTGCTCTCGATTTCCGTGCCCAACCTTCTACGATCCGACTCCGCCATGCTTCATATCTACTCAAAAAGCTCCAAATGCATCCAATCTACATTAAAACATAATAGAAGCGGCAGAATCGATATTGCAGCTAAAATAGCATAGAAACAAGTAAAGAAAGACGGTAAATCGAGTGATTTGTAACTAAGGGAAGCATAAATTATGTGTATAGATAATGATCATCATCTGTCTTAAATTCGCTTGATCGAGTATTTGACATAGTCGATCGAGTCGGGTCGATACTCGACCGAGTACAGAGTACTAGATGGAGAATCATGTCGTCTATATTGTTTTGGTTCTGTCCGAGAGTCACTCGACCGAGTACAGCAGTACTCGATTGAGTAACCTTGAGACAGAGGCGTCTTATGTTTCTTTCTCAACCTATTTTCATATGAACATCGAGTCTTGTCTTGTTTACGTCTTGTATCTTATAATTAACCACTAACATTCGTTATTCTATCTTATGCTATGAGTAAGACACTTCTTTCCCTTCTATTTTTGTTTGTTTAGATTAGATAGTTTGAATGAACATTCATTTGCTAAAACAACTTCGACAAAGTTAAATGCATTAAAAGGACATAGAATGGATGTCACATGTTAGGGTTTAATTCACATGTTTGCATTGCATATGACACGTCTTCGAATAGCCATTCATTTGTTTAGTAGAGACCGTTTTGTAACGGGCAGGGTAGGGTGTTCTTTTAATGACATTAAATTAACTTCCTAACACGTAACCTCACACGAACTTAAAATCTCAAATTTTGTTTTCTAAATTCCATTAAAAATTTAGTGGCGTTTCTTTAAAAGGCATAAAGCAAAAAAATGTGTTTTAAGAAATAAAACCGTTTTGCGTGGATCGAATTCCCTCATCCACAATATGAGGGAGAAAAAACAGAAAACATCACCAAATCAATGAATCTTTGAGAAAACTTATTGGCCAACAACATTTGATTTAAGAAATGCTACTGCAAAGAGTCATAGCCTTTCTTAATATCTATCTTGATTAGTATATAGGAGAGGCAGCTTTCCTATTATACAGACGAACCAGATCGTGGCAAGTTAAGACATTCTCAACAATGATCCTCCATATAATAAATCCCCCTTGATACTCGACACGAGAGAACAGGACAGTGGAATCTGTGAGTGAAGGGAATGGGACAATAACAAACCGACCTATCATCAATTAAACTCATACTCGACGACAGGAATGAGGTACTGAAGGGGAACTAGCATAAATGGGAGTGGGGCCCAAGATTGATTAAGGCGGCTCCGTTGCGATGTTATAACCGTGACAAGCTAGGTGATAGGGATTTTGAGTATAGGAGTGGGCCGAGGAATGAGAATAGAGGAGGACGCGAAGGGAACTATCGAACCCTAGCTCCTAGTTCAGGAGGCAGTCGTTACTCAGAATCTTAGAGTAACCAACGAAGCTACATCAAAATTTACCCTAGAAGCTACAACAATGATAACGGTGGAGTGTCTTATGAAGGGCAAGGCATTAGAGAGAATTAGAACAATAGGAAGCCGACTACCTGGGAAGCTTTTTATGATGGGGAAAGAGGTTTCAAAGTGGAATGATCACGTGACTCTAAGAGGAGCACAGGGTGCAACAGTTTCAAGTCATATAAGGGGTTTGTAGTAAAGTCTAAGGGTCAAATTCGTTAACTCGATTACATTGAATGCTTCTTTAAGGAAGGGGTGACAAGTGATTCTATGTCATGTGAGGGATACCCGTTTGGAAGAGTTATATGACAAAGAATAACCGTGGTGAGTTAATTTCAGGATGTCTTTCGTGATGACATTCTGAGATATAACCTGGGGCGGGACATATCTCCAAGGCCCTTTTTAGACGTACCAAACAACTTTTGATTTATATGGGGATCTTAATCTATTCCGGTAAAGAATAAGATTGTAATCCATTCCATTTGCTTGAATGACCAAATCCCATCACCATAGCTATAAATGGTCACTCCAGCTATCTTTTAGTCTTGAACAATTGAGTTTCCTGCCATAGTTGCACACCACGTCCCTTTCAGTTAAACGTAAATATAAGAACGATAATACGAAGTAGTAAATACAAAGTTTAATTACTGATGTATTACACAATTTTAGCATTGAAAGTACAAATATAATTGATCTTCGAGCAAAAGCAAATGAACGTCACTTGTAGTTGTCGTCAAGACGACCTTAGGCGTTACAAACAAGTCGCAACAATTTAAACATACTTGATATCAACTAGGGTGATCCAGAGAACATAGGATATCAATATATAAGCCAGTTAAAAACTAACTTGCATAGATATGAAACATGAAATCTCAAAGATCCATTGAAGTGCGTCGCATGCTATTGACTTGAATCCACTGTATCATAAGCTCAATCTCGCCACACTCGACATTCCTTAGCCTCAAAAACATGTTCTGAGTGACTTTGCCGTCCTTCCAAATAATGTTGCTTGCTTCAATAAGATTGTTTTCTCGGCCTGGGGTGACTACGGCGATAATGGTTCCGTTCTCCATAACGTCTTCATTATTTGTTACTGAATCCATAAATGGTGTGATATCAACTTCAGCATCTCCCATAGTGTCATCAAAGAACATGTCGCTGTCATATACTTTCTGCATTGTCATTCACTAAAAATTTGAGCAACTTCTAAATATTATTACTCCTGATACAAGGCAAATTTACATTTAGCCTACTGCATATAACATGCAATACTTGGAACACTTACAAGTTTGAGAGGTTCAATTGGGTCTGTAACATAAAGAGTTAGTTCTTCGTTCCACTCTGGATTGACGCTTTTCTCAAAAGCGGCAGTCCTCACTTTCTAGATTACAGACTAAATATAATTAGATTTTTAAAAAAAAAAAAACTAATAATAAATACCAAGAAAGAATTATAGAAATATATATATGTAAGCAAATTAGACACTTAAGATCCTTAAATATGTTTCTGTGTTGGTGAAAATTCAAGATTCATGCAGATTGCTACATTTCTTACGGAGTAAATAAGATCAACGCTACATAGCCCATATAGCCTCAACAATCATCTTTATGGTTTTGTTGAGGTTAATCTATTATGGTATTAGAGCCAGCGTGGGCAATGATCATGAGGTCAAATTTTCGCAGCCTCCAACATCTCACAAAATATAATTACAACACATTATATGAAGAGCCTGTTTACTAATCACTTTTCAAGCCCAATATACATTCGAGTGAGATGCGGACCTGAGTACTTCGGTCTTCCCCATCTCCTTGGGAGAAAGGCTCGTCCTTCTCTTTTTAAGGACTAAACCAAATGAATATACTTGGAAACTCTTCAATCCAATTCTACTAAGAAATTAATTACTCATATATGATTAATAAAATTCCTTGTAGTATTGTTTTGTAACGATCGTATCAAATCGGAGGTCTATTACAATCCAAAAGAACTTTTGAACGAGACAAATCTGATGCTTGCAAATAAGTCAACGGTTATTGCAATGACGATATCTCATATACTGACTTTGACAAAATTAAACCTACCCTGGACAGCTCTTTAGAATGGAATCCATATTAAATATGATCACTTGCTAATTATTAATTCCTTTGTTCCGATAAATAGTCATCGCTTTTGGCAGAAAGATTACAGAAAAAACTATGGAAAAACTTGTACCCTACCACATAATATCCCTTATGACTTCTTCTTGAAATGATCTGACCTTAAATTTATATACTTGTACAATTTTATCTTTCTTTTACAACGTGATAGAGAAAAGGAATTTTATATCTTTCATTTATAAAGTCATCTCAGGCCATGAGCTTGCTACAAAGAGAAAAAAAATTAGAAGAATAAAATAGAACCTGATCTCCATGGCAAACGACGATGTAAGGGTCACTGGTGGTGACGTCGCGTACAGCGAGACCGATACCACGTTTGACTGTGAGGCGGAGCAGACCCTTTATCTTCTCCAATGGAACAGCAGCCATTGCTAACTTAATGAGTTTATATTTCAGAGGATATGATGTCTTAAGAAGTTATAACTTATTTCATAGTATATATGGTTGTTGATCGCCTTCAATACTTAAAAAATATATGGCTGAGGTCTCCATGATTACTTATTATTTTAATGGTAATAATAAGTCTTATGTCTCATTTACATTAAATATTCTTACGTCTTTTTCTTATTGGCCTATCAATAATGTCCAGCCTTTTGCATGATGGCTTCGCCAAGCATAATGCATAATAAATGACACAGTAAGTCAATCATGTGCAAGGGATATTTTCATCATCAATTGTGTATACTACAGATGGTTTTTGCAGGCTTGGAGAATTATCTACGCAGTGGACCAAATTCTTGTGTTAATCATATACTCTTACATTATATCCCTACCGATCACGATCAATTGTTGTGCTATTTTCGTATGACTAGTTTGATCACCCTATGGAGCTATTGTCCACTTATTATTATTCACTAAGTGGAATCACAAATCGTCCACTACTCTTTTCTTAACATTTGTGCCAAAATAAAAGGAAAACAATTGACTAGGAGAGAGAGACTAATTAGCTTAATTTAAATTTACCAAGAAACTAAGTTTTAATACCAAATATAAGTTATGTTTACGTAAAAATACTAGAATATTCTGGAATACACAGAACGAAGAGGAGCTAGTAATACGAGTACCCCAAGTTCGTTGAATGAGTTGAATACATTTCTCATGCTCAAAATTCCAAGATTCCAATTTATACCGTATGTATTTTACTTCTATTTTTGGTGAGATTGAGGTCATGTTGAATTATAAATTGGTCAAAAATTTTGATCGGGTGATGCTTGACTCCCATATTCGGATGAGCGGATAAAAAATCATTAGACTCGAGATCCTTATCAATTCGCCCATACATTTTATACCAACTTTTACAATTGTTGCATTATGTGAATCAAGGCCCTTTTAAAAAGATGTCAACAAGTTTATTGTCAATTTTCCAATAATTGAAGCTTTAAACCCCACTGATATATCGACTACTTCCATTAAATTTGTTGCCCTAATATTCGACATGGTTAAAATCACTCAAGATAATAAAAGGGTTTGAGAGACTATTTAGCCAACCCGAGAGCTCATTAAGCACATGGAGCCTCTGTAAGCACTCATTTACAATGAATCTTTACAAAGAAATATTCAAATAAATAAGTGGGTTACCATCTCGGTTGCCTAATTTAATGCATATCAAATCAACAATAAAGAACGGAAAATCTCAGTTGTCCTGGACTGGACAAGTAAGAAATTTAAATAACTTTGTCAAACTCTAAATAAATTCGATTACAATACAAAATCTCAAATACAAAAACAAAGTAGCGGAAATTTAACAAACCCAAATGTATGACAACCAATCTTTAGACCACTAAGCCAAGAATAGGTTCACGTCAATGCCTCGTCATCCCAACCGCTCAACATCCATAGTAACCCACGTAGTCACCTGACAGAACTCACAGCTCATCATTTGCTGGAAGTATCAATTACAACAACGTAGATAAGTTTAAAAAGATTTAACAAAGAGGAAAGCACACAAGCCACAACCATCACATGAGAGCACTATCTCACTCCAAC
>JAIUZE010067756.1:0-15746 GCA_022085475.1 Heliosperma pusillum | reverse complement strand
AAGAAAGAAAGTACGAGCTTGTAATTTCTTAAAGATCAATCTTGACAAAAACATTCAAGAATGGAAATGAAAAGGAATAATGGCACGAGTAAGGGTTTAAGATTTAATCCACAAAGTTTCTCTTTTCAAACTTAAGGCCATAGTAAAACAACTTAATTATTCCTTTACCAAGGCCTCTTACAAGGGACCATCATACCACGTACAATCATCAAAGTAAGGTACACCTAGATTTGATAAATCGACTACAACCCAATTCATCCATCCTTTCATATTACACGGATTCCCAATTGCGGGAATAAGAATTGAAACTCAAGCATAAGTACCAGTCTCCTCAACTCCATAATTTGACACATTCCCAAAGGTTTCAAAAACCGAAGAACCAATAAGGAATTCTCCATACTAATCTCTTTTCAACTCCTACGGCCACAAGGTAGAACACCAAACAAAACGTCATTATCAACAACATATAGCCCACGAGTTCATTATTAACAAAGTACAACCTCAAGTCAAACATCATCATTAACGTCCCAAGGTATTTCCATCATAACTCACATCATAATCCTCAAGTAATATGGTTCAACTTACAACGAAACCTTACTACTTCAAAAGAGTCTCCGAAGCCATAAGATAAGATCATATCTTTAAATCCAAGAACTATATCCAAATGCTTTTTCACCAAGCCTATACTCTAACACATACACTAGAATCCACAAAAAGTCACTTAGTCTCAAAAGCAATTCGCACCTTAAGATATCATTCAAAACTTCTTATTTACACCAATTAGACCTATCATAAGCATGGTCTTCAAAACAATACTAAACTTCTAAGTCCAAAAGACTAAAATACTAATGAGTTAAGAAGTCATAGCCAACTCATTCGACCTTACACCATCGAATATCATGAACTATTTACACATTAGTCATGGCAAGCATCAAGCATTAAAATCATCAAACTTATCTTACTACCTTTCCTTAGAGTTACAACCAATCATCAATATAGGGTGAATTTAGATCTACACCATTTTCCTCAAATCACAAATTCATTCTAACAAACACTAATATTCCACAAAATTCAAAGTTCTTCCGACCAAGTATAATATACCTCAAACAAATGGGTATTACATCCATAAAAATGTTACATGAGGAAGGTAAGGATACTAATGGTAAGATGGAGGAAACTATCAAGAGTAACTTCCAAGGGGAAAAGAAGTTAGATGATAAAGAAGCATTTAGATAGAAGGAAAAGAGCATGATACAAACATTAAGGACGAGAGAAATCATCGATGAGGAAGAAATACACTTCAATTAGGCTTGTCAATCTTCAATCTTCGGTAAAGGATACTTCTTCTAGGTAACACAATGATCCACCTTAAGACGGTAGATACAAACAACATAACATCACTCAACACAATCAACAAACAAGTTAGAACCTAACAAACATCAAGTACACCAAAGACTACCACCTTAGGTCCTTAAATCTACCCATCTCTCATTTATTATTTCAAGGTCAAGTAGTTTAAGTTAGGGTTCACGTGTATGCGTCGGGAGCGATAAAGCTTTGATACCAACTGTGACAACTCTCGCGAATGCGGAAATATAAAACATACAAGCATGTGAATTATATAGCGGAAAATACGGTATTTTAAAAACCTTTATACATGCAAGATAGAAAAAATACGAGGAGTGTAAAATTTTACAAACTAAATAAAAATACCATAAGAGACGTAGTCTCTCAAAGCGTTAACAAAAGACAAAGTAATTAGCAACTAGCTAAACAACGTCTAGAGGTGTTTCATCCAGGGACAACGCCCGCTAGCTCACACCCGAACCCAAAATAGCATAAGCAAAAGCCATCCAATCAAGCAACCTGTTCATCCATGAAAAACATGAACGCCACAGTCAGTGGGGAGTAACTCCGGGTTCTCCCAGCCATATCACATTAAACGTACATCCAAGGAAATACAAAAGTAAACTCATGCATATATAGATATACATGTGAGATACGATAAGGATAGATAGGCAATACGAGATATAATGATAAGAGCATATGGAAATACAAAATCCCCGAATCCATAATGTTATTCAACGACTCCGGAGAAGACACTCTTAGCAACCAAATACGGCTCACTAGGGGCTTGCATCTCACCGTTAGCGGTATAAGATTGATAAGATTGAGACTCGACAGACAAACCAGTCAAGTCATGCGATGATAACATAATATCCAACATATTACCATCCATTCACGAACCAAGACCTTGACGGTGTCAAGTCATGCAATGACCATGAATACAATCATGAAATCACGCATTCAAAGACAACGACACAAAGACGACAAATCTCACGGTAAATGAAACGCACTAGCATCGTGTACATGGCAAGTATGATTAATAGGCATCCACGGGATCACATTTCCCTGAACTCATACGCGATGCTTACATTTCGCCTATGTAGACTAATTTCCTCCTGGTAGGACGACGATCTTATAAATACCGGTCCTAGTCTAAATCTGGCCAGAATCCCGAAATCACATTTCCGGGTTCGACATGCGATCACGTTTCGCACCCAAGACTCGGTCTTACACAAAGACGCCGAGTACCCACATTCTCGGAGATCAATTCATGAAAGAGGCGGAAAACGAGCTCAAGCCTCATAACATGCGGTACGCTACATGCAAATAACACCACCTCGCAAGTACACAACATTTGACGGCCGGTTCGATCAACGCATAGCGTTCAACTCCCAACAACGTCGTCGTATGCCCACTAACACATGCATTTAAGCAGTAGGATACCTCTCCGTTCCGACATTCCAGCCTTACGAACGGGAAGGTAGCCAAGGGAATGAGAGTACAAAGCACAAGACAAAACAGTGCTCAAACCGTAAAATTTTTAAAAACCGACTCAAAGTGAGACATAGCAAAAACCGTCACAAAACATGTGATACAAGCGAATGAAATATCATATATCCAAAACATGAAAATTATAAGTCACTACGTAAAATTATACGATAAACGAATCATGCGAACTAATATGAATTACGAGTTTTAGAGATTTTATAAGAAAAATACAGCCGTGTTCCAGGCCGGTGTGGAGGGAGGCGGCCGGTACCCCGGCTCGGAGCACAACTACACACAAACCACAAGTTTGGAAACTAACTAAAACAAGGGTCCACTTCAAACGATCATAACTTGAGTTCTAGATATAGGAATGCATAAATTCTTAATCGAGGTGATAGCTTATCCTCTTACGGTTCCAACGAATGGTCACAAGCCCAAAACAAGCAAGTAACGAAGGAGATATGATCATTTTACGAAAACGGGTCAAATGCAGTGAAACTGCACGAGTCCACCCGAGAACAACAACACCATTTCTATCATTTCCAATTTTCATAATTCACTTCTATCAACTAACAACAATCAATATTCATCATCAAAAATCATCAAATAACAACAATCATCATCCATAACATAAATCCTAAACTTACTAATCGTAGTCTAATACGAACTCTAGCATATAAAGCATGTAAAACACGTAAATGATACCGAGTAACCCTTCACCGTTACCTTTGCGCGTCTTTAATCGATTACTAAGCCTTCCTAGTAGTCTCCACCTACAATTAGGCAATAAAAGATGAATATATTTCACCTTGAGAAAGACGGATAATTTAAAAAGTGAGAAACACGGTAATTTTATTACCAATACGGATAGAGGAAGGTAAGAGGGGAAGAATGAGACGAACTTACGTGAATTCCAATAAGAAACGAAGGAGATATGGTGAATCTAAGCTTGGAAAGATTATGGAAGAAAGGGTTTTGGGTTTCTTAGTGATGAAGTAAGTTGATGTTTGAGTTGAGTAAGAAAAAAAGATTAAAGAGGTAGTATGAGATATTTAAGTGGAAAAGTCAAGAAAAGTCAAAGTCGCCTTAAGACGGGATTCTCATGGAATCTCGCGGAAATTCCAAATACGAACTCGGAAATTCTAAATTCGACTCGGAACATAAAATTCTATATTAAAATTTATATTTGCTGAAAAGTATCCGTAAAATATTTTCACTAGAAAAATTGGATACATTTCCGGGTGTTACATTGAAAGTGACATATCAAGTAGAAATAATCATCACTTATACTACAACACTCCACTCTAATGCATGTGATCAAATTAAACAAAATAAGAGTCCTTTTTGGACAAAGTGGTCCGGCCAAATTGGCTTTATAATGAGCAATTGTTGTTCATTTTTCTACTACTTCATTTTGTGCAATTTTACACTTCTCTCTAAAATCCTTCCTCTCACTAAAAACTCTCATATAATAATATTTTCTAAGTATTACTAGTGTAGTAATATATTCTAATATTAGTAGTACAATATCAATCTTATTATCTAGTTAATAATAAGGGTAGATTATTTGGGTTCATCTTGGTGCAACTTAGAGGAGATCTTCTACTTTGGAGATTACTTGTGTTCATCCATATTTGTAGCTCAAGAACAACAAGAAGGATTTCTTGTTGTGCCCATATATTTTCCATATCAATGTGAGGAAATTTCTTCTTTTATATAAATGTCTTTATATTTGCATGCATGTTACATAGATCATTAAATACTAAATTAACAAGTAATTTAGCAATTAGTTAGAGGAGTCTAATTAAGGTCTATGGACTTTCAAAAACAAGTGAATGAATTGGTAGTAAAAAGAACAACCAAAATGCTCTTTTATAAGCACATATGGCCGGCAATCATACACTACAAAGGCCTTATTTTTGCACAGAATAATCACATGGATAATGGTAGTGTATAAGGGTGGTTATGATGATTAAAGTATGGAAGACATGTCACTATGACATAGTTGATTCTGTGTAAGAAAAGAATAACGCACATGTATCTTCCATGTGCACAAAATCGGTCCACTATGCTCTATAATGGTCCATTTTGATTTTTGATATTTGTCCCACAAATACTTATTAATCATATGCTTAATTATCTAGTATAATTAAGTGTTAAATTTGATCATATGACAATTATATGACTCAAATTAATAAACAATATGTACTTAACTTTTAAGTGATTTTTTACCATTATATCAATATATAATGGGTCCCACAATGCCCAGTTAATTTATTTTAAAACTCCTTGTAAATATAACTAACTATTTACCTCTACCTCAAAATATATGCATAACCTCAACTATTTTAATGAATTAACGATTAATCACTAAGTTAAATCTTATTTAATCGTATTAAAATAAGATGTTAAATTTATTCAGTAAGTTATCATATAATTGACTAATAAACTTAAGCGGAATGAGTTTCTAACTTAATTTCCAATAAATAACTCTCGTAACTAAACGTACATATCAAATATATGTAATGCCCTAATTAAACTGTATCATATACAAATAATTAGTATTCTATTTGGGTCTCATCCTATAGGTGTGACCTAAATGGATCAGTTGATCACCGCCGTTATATGACAATAACGTCTAACTCTAGTCAGCTGAGTGTTACCGATTTATGTTAATCAACTGACGTGGAGTATCAAAATATACTAATCATGCCACGTATATTCCTAATGAGTTTCATTATATAAATGCACTATTGTGGAGGACACTTACTCCAACAATCTCCCACTTATCCGATACAAGTTGTGCATGTAGCAACACTATTGTGGAGGACTCCTACTCCAACAATATCTCCCACTTGTCTCGACAAGTCGTGTGCTACCGATTCTCTTGTCTCTTTTGTGTCACATCTTCCCACTCATCGCAAGGTGTCTTACAGGTCGCACTTGCGATTGAAAATTATAAATAGAGTGGTTTTCTTGATCTGGGAGAGTAACTGCCTGACCGTAAAATCTATAAGAGATTCCTTCCGAGCGTGGCCACGCATTTCTAGTTACTACTCCTCGAGTGGCCCGAAGATGTTAATACCCAACGTGGGTGGACAATTCTTGTTGACTCATCTTACACTATATAATGCAGATCACCATGACCTAGAAGATGCCTATCGGCATCCTTTCACGGCACGAACCGAGGACAAAAACCAAAGTCAATCGGAAACTTCACCAACTCAGGTAAATGGTCGCCAGTCTAAAGAATCGACTCATAGGAATAAAATAGAAATCCCTGCCACGACCAGGCTTCAACAATTTTGATAAGGGACTCTATTATGGTCACTGCCCAACATATTGTCTCAACCGTATGTCTATGTAAACGACCAGTCATCTCCATGACCCCATGGTACTGAACCAACCATCGATCGACTTACAATCTAGTCATTTCGAGACGTCACCTCAAATGAATGACTAGCGACAAAACACTACGTTCATCCTGTTCACTTGAATTGGGTTCAACCTTTATTTCAATCAATTCGGATAAACAAAGTATTAATTTAGTCAAACTAAATAAAGGAGTTTTTAATGAAACTCTAACAATGAATGCAATTATCAAATATCTGGAAAAATTGATACGCTATCAATAATTTCATATCTCATAATCTCCAGCAATTCAGGTACATGTTTCAATCCCCATTGAAATAACATGACTATCATGTTCAGCCTTCAAAAGGCATGGCTAATGGATTAGCAATACTAACATCTTTCCCATCTCTGATTGTTATATCCCTTTGTCTACGTAATCTCATATTACATAAAACTTTCTGAGTACGTGTCTAGGTTTGAATCTAGACTTAGTCCCCTTGGCCTAAAGGTAGCTCCCACTGTTTTACTAGTATCATGGGATAGGATATACAACTATAGGAACTACTTCTAGTCTCTCCAATACTGTCGAATCCAAGCTACTTTCATATGCATCATCAAATGATGCAAATGTACTCCATTTCCGTTGTGAAATCCGCAATGATTAACTGCCTGAAACATTTCCAGCGAATATATGACATTTATATTTGGAAATGCCACTCCTACTTGGAACCTTTCTGATATGTCTAGTTTTTATATGATTTTACTCCCTAATTTAGCTCGATTTTTCATGATTATTATACTTTGTTTAGTATTTTTATGAGTTAATTACGTGTTCGAGGTGCATTGCTCGTTTTTGCTATGTTTTGTAGGAATCTAACCATTTAGAGGCTTTTTCCTAACACAATTAGCAAGCACCAAAGTCCAAAAAGCTAATGGAAGAAAAATGGACCATGAAAGGAGAATGACAAGCCAAACATGAAGATTTGTGAAATGGATTGAAATGCAAAACCAAAAATGAAGCCCAAAACAAGGAGTTCACAACTCAAGCATAGGATACTCCTTTAGATGCTCAAAGAAACCCTAAACTATGCAATTAACTGGAAAATTAAGGTGTTTAAAGGCATTGCTTAGGATTCCTTAAGCATTAAATGGAGAAATTAAGTTAATATACCCGGATTAAGGAGGCCCCGATCGGGGTTCCCAGGCCCCGATCGGGGTTTCGCTTCTGTGAAATCTACCGTTTCAAGTCACTCTCCCTATATAAAGGAGAGAGACTTCGACACTTGGAGATCTTTTATCATATCTTTTTCTCATCTTTCACATATCTTTCATAGCTTTAGCTTAAGCACACAAGTTTTTCTTAGTTTCATAATTAGTTAAACATTTAGTTATTACTTTGTCAAACACTTGGTTACATTTCAAAGTTGTACTTCAATCTTTCCATTCAAGCATTTGGGTTATTCGTTCTTCATTTCTGAGTTATATTTCTCTATTTCGGTAATCCTAATTCTAGTTTTATATTAGTATTCATTTTCGTCCTTTGCCTTACAAATCATTTAGTTAATCGTAACATTTAGTTAATCAAAGTTTATTGTTATCTACATTAGAATTGTTAGTTTTCATTCACTTAGTGTAGTACATTTTATTAACAAGTTGTTTTCCTTTATAATTTCATATTCATCATGCTTATTATATCAAATGGTATTAGTTTAATTACCAATATGAGTGAGTAGTTTCATTTGTCTAGGGATTAAGGAAGCCATGCATACTTAGTAAGTTGTAAGTGTTAAAATAAGGATGAACTAATATTGGGAAATTGTTTCTATCACATGCTTGTATTGTTTTGTTAATCTTTGTTATTTGGCCAATTGCATTGATTAAATTTGTTAACTCATTCTAAAAGTCGAG
The DNA here is from genome assembly GCA_022085475.1 of Heliosperma pusillum. Taxonomy (NCBI): domain Eukaryota; kingdom Viridiplantae; phylum Streptophyta; class Magnoliopsida; order Caryophyllales; family Caryophyllaceae; genus Heliosperma; species Heliosperma pusillum. The sequence goes on along the minus strand of JAIUZE010067756.1, from coordinate 7,649 downwards.
AGGCACGGAATCGGATTAGACTAAGCATGTGTAGTAGGGCCACTCTAGTTATAACGAAAGTTCTCTAGGACTCGACCTAAGGTTGACACTAATATCGAGAGATGGGTGTCCTTAGCCTAAACAATTAACAATATTAAGAATTCCTATGTTAAACATGAGCATTTGCGTATTTGCATGAGTGACCCGACTCCCCTAGACTCTTTTAATATTATTGAATTTACTTCATAGTTAGCTAAACATCAAACTAAACCAACCGTTAAACCGACTTGATAGTAGTCCATTCATAGCATTTTATAACGAAATTCCCGTCTCCTTGTGTTCGACCACTCGTACTACATTTATTTGTGTCTAGGGAAATTTATCTTTGCATAGGTATGCGATATATCCTATCAAATTTTGGCGCCGTTGCCGGGGACACGGTTTTATTTCGTTTTTGATTTGTAGACTTCTATCATTTTCTATCTTGTCTTTAGGAACACTTGTTCCTTGAGACCATACTTACAATTTCCTTGAAGATTGTTGCCTTATGCCCAGGTATTCTCGTGAGGAAGAATTACTTTCACCGGATTCCGAGCCCGAGAAAACCTTTCGTAGAAGACGACGCTTTAGGAAAGAAGTAAAATACGCCTCTTCTCCCGTACAAGTTGAAAGTGCCAGAAGGTCTTACTTAGACGATCTGGAAAATCTTGAAAAGGAGGAGGTTTCTAGTTCATCATTATCACCACCACCCTCACCAACTAGGAGAATGGTGAAACTTTCCGATCACTCGAAGGCCACCGCGGCTATGCTTCCGGCTGGTATCACCCCCACTCAAATTACCGCCCCGGAATTCGAGATCAAACCAGCTTTCATTACCCTTGTGGAGAGGAAGCAATTTGGGGGAAGTCCTTTGGAGGATCCAAATTTCCATGTGCAAAACTTTTGTGACTATTGCTCCATGATTCGCCAAACGGGTGTCACTCAAGCCCAAATAAGGGAAATACTTTTCCCTTTTTCTTTGAAGGGGAAGAAAAAACTTTGGATCAATAGCCTTGATCATGCCACCATGGGAGTGACAAATTGGGAGACATTGGCTCTTGCTTTCTATCAAAAGTTTTTTCCACCCGAGAAAACTCAAACTTTGAGGAGCCAAATCACGGGATTCCGTCAACAAGCTCTTGAGAGCTTATATGAAGCTTGGGAGAGGTACAAGAAGCTCCAAAGGCAATGCCCACGCCATGGGTTGGAGGCTTGGTTCCTTGCCATAACATTCTACAATGGGTGTTGTGCCGAATCCCGAAGAATTCTTGATTCCGCCAACAATGGGCGTTTTCAAGAAATTGACACGGATATTGCTCATGCCACCATTGAATCTATGGCGATCCACGATGCCCAATATGTTAACTCTCAAAGTGCACCCATCCAAGGAGGAGAGGAAGTTGCTGACACTAGCATCTTGAAGAATCAAATCCTTTTGCTCCAAGAAAAGTTGGAGGCTCAACAAGCGGTTAATCAACTCAATGCCGTGTCTTCTACTAGACAAATTTTTGTTTGCGAAAGTTGTGGCGGTGCGGGTCATTACTCTAATGTGTGCCAAAATACAATGGAAGAGGTATGTGCTTTTCAAACTTTTAAGCAAAGTTCTTATCCACCGGGTACCTTTTCCAATACTTACAACCCAAACACAAATTTTCACCCCAACTTGTCTTACAAAAGCAACAATGTGCTCAATCCTCAATCCGAACAAAATTTTGTGCCTCAAGTTCAACAAAATGCCTATGTCCCACAACAAAGATTCAATTATCCACCGGGTTATCAAAGTCAAAACTACCAACAAAGACCACCAATCCAAAACTCCCAACCAACCCAAGTTCCACCACAACAAAATTTCCAACAACACTATCAAGAACTCAAGTTCTTAGTAGTGCAATTGGCTAAAACTCAATCAGACATGTTGGCTCAATTTCAAAAAAATGATCAAAGCCATGGTTCCGCAATCAAAATGCTAGAGCAACAAATGGCTCAACTAGCCACTTCTAGCTCTCAAAGAAGGCCGGGTCAATTACCACCTCAAGGTGAGCAACCACATGATACTCTCAATGCAATCACCTTGAGAAGTGGTACCAAGTATGATGAGCCACCTATGCCCAAAGACAATGAGGAGGTGTTTGTTGAGTTGGAGGTTTCATCTAGTGGTAAGAAGGATGAGGTTATGCCCGAGAAGGTGGATGATCCTATTGTGGTTGAGCAAGTCAAATATGTGGAGGATGTTCCTCCAAAGAAGGTTGTTGAGACAAAGAAGCCGGAAAAAAGTCAAAGTGCCTTTCCCTCATAGATTGGCAAAGCATCACAAGAACACTCAATTCGGTAAATTTATGAAAGTTGTGAAGAACCTCCAGGTAACTGTTCCTTTTACCGAATTAATCACTCAAATTCCGTCTTATACTAAGTTGAAACTATAGCCTTCATCGCCGAGTGTAGTGCTCTTTTACAAAACCAGTCCCCTCCTAAGTTAAAAGATCCCGGTAGTTTTTCTATTTCGTGCACAATTGGTACCTATCAAATTGATAAAGCTTTATGTGATTTTGGTGCTAGTGTAAGTGTCAGTCCTTACTCTATTTGTGCTAAGCTTAATATGCGAGTCTTGAAATGTACTAGTGTCACTTTGCAAATGGCGGATCGTTCTATAAAACGCCCTTTGGGAGTTTTGGAGGATGTTCCCGTCAAAGTTGGTAAATTTTTCATTCCGGTTGATTTTATTGTTCTTGACATGGCCGAAGATGCCCAAATCCCAATCATTTTGGGAAGACCCTTTTTACATACCGCGGGCGCGGTAATTGATGTCAAGAATGGTAAACTTACATTGGAAGTGGGTGACGATAAGGTGACATATAATTTGAATAGTGCCATGAAAAGTCCAATGTTAGAAGAGTCTTTCTTTTCTATTGATGTTTGGATGTTGTTAACCTTGTTATAGATGACTCTATCTCTCGGTCTTTGGTTAAAGACCCATTCGAGGCACTCTTACTATTAGAATCGTTTGCTGGTGATCATGAGATTGGCAATGAGGAGACGGATGCTTTGGAGAATGAATTGGATGGAGAAGAGTTATCATTGGAGGAGAGCTCACACTTTATAGGTTTGGTTTCTACACCTCAAGACCTTGAGGTACAAAAACCCAAACTTAAACCCCTCCCTTCTAATTTGAAATATGCTTTTCTAGATCATGAGGAAATGTGTCCGGTAATTGTTGGTGCTAATTTGAGTGAGAGTCAATTGTCATCTTTGCTTTGTGTTTTAAAAACCCACAAGAGAGCTATTGGCTATAAACTAGATGATTTAAAGGGCATAAGCTCCGAGTTTTTCATGCATAGAATTCATCTAGAGGAAGATCATAAACCATGTGTCCAAGGTCAACGACGATTAAATCCTAACATGCAAGAAGTGGTTAAAAAGGAAGTGATTAAATTGTTAGATGCGGGAATTATTTATGCAATTTCCGATTCCAAATGGGTGAGTCCAGTCCAAGTGGTTCCTAAGAAAGGAGGAACCACCGTAGTCAAAAATGATAAAAATGAACTTATTCCGACTAGGATTGTAACGGGTTGGAGAATGTGTATTGAATATAGGAGATTGAATTTGGCCACCAAGAAGGATCAGTTCCCTTTACCTTTTATTGACCAAATGTTGGAGCGGTTGGCATGTCATAAGTATTTTTGCTATCTTGATGGATATTCCGGGTTCTTTCAAATACCCATTCACCCGGATGACCAAGAGAATACCACGTTTACTTGTCCCTATGGTACCTTTACTTACCGTATAATGCCTTTCGGTCTTTGTAATGCCCCCGCCACTTTCCAACGTTGCATGATAAGCATTTTCTCCGACTTTATTGAGTCTATCATGGAAGTGTTTATGAATGATTTTAGTGTTTATGGTTCTTCATTTGATGCTTGTTTGGCTAACTTGTCTAAAGTGTTGAAGCGTTGTGAAGAGGTTGACTTGGTATTGAATTGGGAAAAGTGCCACTTCATGGTTAATGAAGGAGTGGTACTTGGTCATATTGTTTAGGAAAGAGGAATTGAAGTGGATCGTGCTAAGGTCCAAGTTGTTGAGCAACTACCCCCACCGGTAAATGTCAAGGGAGTAAGGAGTTTCTTAGGCCATGCGGGTTTCTACCGCCGTTTTATTAACGATTTTTCTAAGATTGCCAAACCCCTTACGGAGCTTCTTTTAAAAGATGCTCCCTTTGTGTTTACTAATGATTGTCTTGAGTCTTTTACTAGGATCAAGAAGGCTTTGATTTCCGCACCTATCATCCAATCACCGGATTGGAACTTACCGTTTGAGCTCATTTGTGATGCTAGTGACTTTGCGGTTGGTGCCGTGCTAGGCCAAAGGAAGGAAAAGGTTCTCCATGCTATCTAATATGCTAGCAAAACCTTGGATGCGGCTCAAATCAACTATGCCACCACGGAGAAGGAGCTACTTGCCATTGTCTATGCCTTAGACAAATTTTGCTCTTACTTAATTGGTTCCAAAGTCATTGTTCGTACCGATCATGCCGCTCTCAAGCATTTCCTAGCCAAACAAGAAGCTAAGCCACGGTTGATTTGATGGATCTTGCTCTTGCAAGAATTTGATCTTGAGATTAAAGACAAGAAAGGGGCCGAAAATGTTGTTGCCGATCACTTATCCCGCTTGCGGTTTGATGATGGAGGTATTGATATACCAATTGATGATTCCTTCGCCGATGATTCTCTAATGATGTTGGAGGCCAATACTCCTTGGTATGCCGACATAGCCAACTTTTTAGTTGGAAAGGAATTGCCACCGAACCTTTCGTATCAACAAAGGAATAAGTTCCTACACGATGCAAAGTGCTTCCTATGGGATGATCCATATCTATTCAAACGTTGCTCCGATGGGCTATTTCGGAGGTGTATCTCACATTGGGATGTGAAGGGGATGCTAGAAGGATGCCATTCTTCTCCTTATGGTGGTCACCATGGACCATCCAAGACCGTTGCAAAGGTGTTCCAATCCGGTTTCTATTGGCCAACTATGTTCCAAGATGCCAAAGCTTTCGTTACGGCCTGCGATGCTTGCCAAAGAACGGGTTCAATGTCAAGGAGGAATGAGATGCCTTTGAATGGTATCTTGGAAGTGGAGGTATTCGATTTTTGGGGGATTGATTATCAAGGACCGTTTCCTTCCTCAAAAGGGAATCGGTATATTTTGGTTGCCGTAGATTATGTCTCTAAATGGGTTGAGGCAATATCTACTCCAACAAACGATGCTCGTGTCGTGGTTAACTTATTCAAGAAGATCATATTTCCGAGGTTTGGGGTCCCAAGAGCGGTCATTAGTGACTGTGGTACTCACTTTGGTGAGAAACAACTTGATACCTTATTGGAGAAATATGGGGTCTATCATAGAAGAGGGTTGGCTTATCATTCACAAACTAGTGGCCAAGTGGAGGTTTCTAACCGTGAGCTCAAGTCCATACTCGAGAAAGTTGTTGCTAAGTCACGAAAGGGTTGGAGCATGAAGCTTAATGATACCTTGTGGGCCTACCATACCGCATATAAGACACCTATTTGTACTTCACCGTATAGGTTGGTCTATGGAAAGGCGTGCCATCTCCCCGTTGAGATGGAACATAAAGCTTATTGGGCAATCAAGGAGCTCAACATGGATTCCAAGTTGAGTGGTGAAAAGCGGATGTTACAATTGAATGCACTTGATGAGTTCCGTTTACAAGCTTATGAGAGCTCCCGTCTTTACAAAGATAAAACAAAGAGATGGCATGATAAGAGGATTTTGAAGAAGGAGGTTCAAATCGGTGATAAGGTGTTGCTTTTTAATTCCCGACTCAAGCTATTTCCGGGAAAATTACGATCGCGGTGGTCCAGACCATATACTGTCACAAATGTCAACAAGTTTGGTTCCGTTGAAGTGATGACCACTAATGGTGAAAAAGTCAAAGTCAATGGCCATCGTTTGAAGGCCTACCATGAGAATGCGATCGTTAGGATAATCGAGGGAGTTCGCATGGACACTTGAACCGACTCGAACTTCATACGTCGTGCGGGACGTTAAACCAGCGCTTCTTAGGAGGCAACCCAAGCTTTTGTTTGCTTTCATTTTATTTTCTTTATTTCCTTTATTTTCTTATTTTCCGTAATTTCTCGTTTTTTAGACTTAACTAGACTTGACGATGTTTTTTTTTTAGTTTTAGGTGAAAAATGAAGACAAGAAGAGTCGATGGGGAAATTCACGCATCCCCAAGCACGGAAACCCGTTCGGGGAATTAATAATCCAAAACACGGGAAAAAGTCAGGAGACTTACAGAGGGCAAACCCCGATCGGGGTTCCCAGGCCTCGATCGGGGTTTCAATTTTCTATACGTCTATTTGTTTCGTCTGTTTTATAAACAAACGAAATCCAGCTATCCCTTTACACCAACCCGACGGTACTCCTTCTTCCACTATTTTCTTCATTTTCTCACTTAAACTCAAAGGAAACATCAATTCCTTCATTGATTTGCAAGGATCATTCACTCATCACCATCATCAAGTAAGTTTTGCCTTCATTTCTCTCTAATTTCATCCATTTCAATCAATTTAATCAAGTTTATCAAACCCTAACTCAAATTGGGGGAAATTGATTTTGTGCTTCATTATGCTAAAAATTGATTGCCTTGTGCTCTATTGATGTTTTTAGGATGAATTAGCTTACTAATTTGTTCTATTATTGTTATTTGGATGGATTTTAGTAGCCTTAGGATGAAATTTCGTCTTAAAATTTTGGCTTAAAATTTCAGAAAAATGGCACCTAGAAAAGCTCCTACCCAAGGTGGTGCAAAGAGAAGAAGAGGTGATGCGGAATCCTCCCGAGCTGCGGAGGATGTTGAAATGACCGATGTGCCGGAATGGCATGGCGTTGATTATCCCCGAGTGGTCTTTAGTGATAAAAAAACAATGGGATAATTGGGTCCTCCTACGCTCCAAAGGTATGAAAACAACCAAGTTTATCAATCACGCTTCTTTGAAAAGAATCGGAATTGATAAACTTGTTAAGGCTTTATTTAAAAATCTTGGTATGATAGCTTGTTACAAAATGGATTATCTAACCTTTACCGAACTCACACTTGATTTTTTGAGCTCCTTTAAGTTTCATAATGTGACAACCCTCGCGAATGCGGAAATATAAAACAAACAAGCATGTAAATTATATTGCGGAAATAAGTAGTTTTAAAAACTTTTATACATGCAAGTTAAATAAAACGAGGAGTGTCAAAATATTACAAACTAAGTACAGAAATACAACAAAGAGACGGGGTCTCTTAAAATGTTAGCAAAGAACAAGTATTTAGCAAAACTAGCTAAAATCGTCTAGAGGTGAAACTTCCAGGGACAACGCCCGCTAGCTCACACCCGAACCCAAAATAGTCAAGCAAAAAGCCATCCATGCAAGCAACCTGTTCATCCATGAAAAACATGAATGCCACAGTCAGTGGGGAGTAACTCCGGGTTCTCCCAGCCATATCTCATTAAACGTACATAAAAGGAAATACAAAAGTAGAAGCATGCATATATAGATATACATGTGAAATACGATAAGGATAGATAGGCAATTCAATATATAATGATAAGATTCATGTGGAA
>JAIUZE010067755.1:0-12306 GCA_022085475.1 Heliosperma pusillum | reverse complement strand
TAAGTTCTGAATAATAGTTGCTGAATAACTAATGACGTAAATAAGAGTCATATATAGTGTATAACACGACTCTAAACCTAATTAACCTAATGGACTTAAAGCCCGTGATAGGATCTACTCGATCGAGGGAAATAACCACTCGATCGAGGATTTTATCTACTCGATCGACCAACCGGTAAATGGCTCCTACTCGATCGAGCAAAGGAAGTTACTCGATCGAGGTCTTCTAGCTTCAACTCACCTCGATCGACCAAATGCGTACTCGATCGAGGTCTTCTGGCATAGTACATAGTAAGAGTCATGACTTTGGGCTTGATGATGAATGGTTTCACGCTTCCCAAAGCAAGAGCTCCTGTCCCGATTCTTCCATTCTCCTAAATGCATGCAAAGTGGACTGCTTTGGCTCGGTTTCTGCTACTACACAACTTGTACCTACAAAATGGTAATGAAAGTACAAAGTAGCCAAATAGAGGCATATAGTGATATAATATCACTTAAATGACATAGAAATGCGTGCATAAATGGACTAGAAAGTCTATATAAAATACACGCATCAAACTTCCCCAAACTAAACCTTTGCTTGTCCTCAAGCAAACTAAATGCAGCTATATGGAACAAAATAAACCTAGGGGAATGGAGTAAGTCTCAGAGCTAGCTACAAGTCAATGTTAAACAGTTCAATGCACTCATTCAATCGCTACAAAGCTTAATACGAAAGTGAACGAATTTATACAATCTTGGAAATAAACTAGACTTTCGACCTTGCAAGACTCAACCAAATTCGGACTCTCACGGGTCACTCTTCTCTCAACAAGCAAATGGTAAGTAAACATGTATAAGTAAGAGAGAAGAAAATATAGTCACTCACCTAGACTACGACCGACACAACATGCATTACTAACTAACATGAAAGATGATTCAAGCACCGTACACACGCATAACCACCGTTCAAGGACAATCACGTGCCGAACATTTGCAAAGATATGGATATGTGAGGCTAATTGGTAAGAAAGGGCAAAACAGTTAATGGAAATGTGAGGGTGAATAGCCAAGCTAGTTCCTAACAAGACCGCAATAGAACTCGTTCCATCCTTCCAATAATCAAAAATTAAGCTCGATGCCTTAACATATATAGGCATATACGTCACAAATCCCATAAAACACCTCGACAAAATATAATAAGCGTAGGAGGCGCAAAAACAAAAACTTCAGCCAATTCTTTTTCTCATCGTATTATTTCATTTTTCTTTCTTTTCTTTTTTCTTTTCCTGGCTGACTGAGCAAAACCACTCGATCGAGTAGAATAAATCACTCGATCGAGGTAACAACTAACAAAATATGCTCGAACGAGCTGAAATCTACTCGATCGAGGCACTATTAAGCACTACTCTTCTTTTTCTCACAAAAACCCACTCCAATCAATGAAAACGAGCCAAAAACTGACACAACGGTAAAATATACCTTGACTACTAAACTAGCTCGGCAAAGGTAGGCTCAGTTTAGGATGTAGTTAAGGGCAACAGGCAGATATGACTTTATGTGGAGTTAATGGGGTAAAATGAGGAAAGGGAGATGCAAATATTCTCAAAACACGTAATACCGACCACAGACCCAATGCGTGCAGACAATAAGAAATCAAAATTCATATACAAGCAAATGACACGAGATGTGGGGAGTAACTACTCTCATTCCTAGATGAACTGGTCATGAATGTCACCAGTTATAGGCTCTAAAATCTCAGAATATAAAAGTAGTTTGCCAAAAAGTTGAGTCAAGTCTAATAATCGAATTTAAATTCCAAGACAAAATTCAATAGTTCACTATTTCGATTTTACTACGTAAATCAAGAAAGGTGCAAAGAATAGTATAAAATAGACTCGTAGTGCGATTTCATCATGAACAAGACTCCAATCCGACTCAACTATATGCAAAAATAAACGTGATATATTTTTTTGATTTTTTCAAAATTTTCTAATTAACATGAATTGTAAACGTGAATGCAATACAAATGCAAATGCAGACGCAAAAGGATGTAATACAAATGCAAATGCAGACGCAAAAGGATGTAAAACACTTCCCCAAACCAAAACAGACAATGTCCTCATTGGCTATAGCACCAAAGCATATACGGGAAAGGGAAAAGCAACCTAATACATGCTCCTAAAGAATGAAATGTAAATATATGAAGAATGGAAAAACAAAAGAAACAGAAACGACTCACAAGACAAAGCTTCCCCAAACCAGCATCAAACTAGGTGGTATAAATTTCCTCGATCGAAGGTTTCTGTCATGCTGGACTGCTCGATCGAGTAGGTCTGAGTTACTCGATCGAGTGGACTTCTTTTGATGATCCATACTTCACTCGATCGAATGGAATTATACTCGATCGAATCACAATGTACTCGATCGAATGACTCTCCTCCATGCTTAGCCTTCGACTTTCAGCAATTTGATTGCCGCTTCTATTTCCTGCCTAATGATACAAAACAATACCCAAAAAAAAACCAAAAGAAAGTCTAGCAGGAAAAATAAATTGTCTAACTGAGCTACGGATTATCACGTAGTAGTCTAATTGTCTAAATGTCTAACGAAACGCGATAAATTGTTTTTACAAATTGCACGGGGTTGCAAACCCGGCTACCAACCAAATAGTTTCATGAGAAGGCCACCGTGTGGCCTTTGACTTGCGGAAGTACCCTCAGCTGCGGTAAGTTCCGTCTTCTTCCTCCACACGTACAATGGTTTCTTGGAGCCTAGCTCCACTTCGGAATCACTTGCGTACATGCGGGCTCATTTGTCCTTCTTGGACTTCTTCTTCTTTACGTCGTCACGCGAACCTGGCTTTTCCTTTTCCAGCTCCAATGCTACTGATTTACTACCTGTAATGGAACACACAACAGCATATCCCTCCAAATCGCTCCCAAGCTGGGGCGGAGGTGTTACGGTAGCATTGGGGATATCACAGATAGGAGCTATAGGCTCGATAGGAACCGAAGCTTTGTCATGCGTGAATAAATCAGGTGCGATATCAGATAAAGGAAGTGCGTAGCATGGTGACACAAGCATAGGACCCTTACTAACATGAGACTGCGTGAATACTAAATTCTCCCCACCTATTTGAAAAGTCAGAGTCTGTAACCCAACATCAATAACCGCTTGTACAGTATGCAAGAACGGTCTTCCCAAAATGATGGGAGTGTGAGAATCCTCAGGTATATCCAAATTTATGAAATCGACCGGGATAAATAATTTTCCTATTTGCACAGGAACATCCTCTATGATTCCCAAGGGTCGAGACAAGGTCCTATCTGCCATCTGTACCGTCATGTTTGTACACTGAAGCTTCGTAAAGCCTAACCGTTTGGCCAAAGATAAAGGTAAGACGCTAACACTAGCTCCTAGGTCACATAACGCGTTGTCTATGAGATAGGTACCTATATGACACGGTATAAAAAAACTACCTGCACTGAAACTATTCAGAAAGACAACTAAACAATAACAATTTTGATTGAGATTTAGACACTTTGCAAATACTCTGTTTCTGTTTGGACTGATTGACAAAGAACTAAGATAGGACCTTAACCAAAGCACAAAGCCAATGATTGAGGGTTGAACTTTGATCCCAGCACACAGCTAAGGACCCAAGCTCACTTCCAAGCACAAAGCAAAGGAAGTTGTCTCAAGCACACAACCAAGAGATGCAACAGAAAAAAGGTTTCAGTTTTATGTTTTACTTCAAATCTGCCTTTCATTCATTAGGAAATGGCCTTATATAGGCAAAGAGATTACATCTCATACGTCCAACTACATCTAGGGCCTATATTGGCTTACATACAAAGACAAAATAACAGCTACATAACTGAAATAAAGTAAACTAAACAAAAGAAACAGTTTTGATAGTGACAGCTTCCTTGTTGCCTTGCTACTGCTTTTTATATGATACAGGGTGGACTTTTAGCTTGGTGTTTTGGACCAAACTGAAGTAGTGTTGATCCTTTAAGGTTGAGTATAAAGTCCCTTGAGTTTGCTTGGCCAAAAGAAGAAGATTTGACAATGACAGCTGAACTGCTCCATGTAAGGCTGTAACTGGATAGGTGAACTTGGGTTATGTTTTGAGAGGTGTTCCTGGCGTTTTCTGAGGAAGGTTCCCTGGACAAAAAGGTAGTAGACCCTCCCTAGTACCATGCCCCATAGTTGGTTTGGAGTCCCTAAGCTTGGAAGTTGCCATGAGACCCTCCCCAAGGCACTGCTGCTGGCTGAATTTTCTGAGGTTTTGTTGGCTTGTTTTGTGAGTCTGTTTTGTGTCTTGGTTGGCTCTAGCTCATGTCATGGCTACCACTGGCTCGTGTCATAGCTTGTTGGCTTGGGCCTGGACTATACAAAGCATTCAGATAGCTTTTTGCATAGGGTAAGGTTGGTAATGGATCATGGTTGGACTGATCATGGTTTGGTTGGTCTTGTCTTTGAGCTTGGCATTGAACTCCTGTTGCAACCCCTCCTTCTTGAAAAAGATTTGCCCTCAAATCCTCTTCATCCTCAGAGTCCTCCTGATAATGACTTAGGTCTCCCACATTAAATGTCCCATGTACCCCATAATCTCCTGGCAAATCTATCTTGTAAGCATTAGGTCCTATCCTTGTCATAGGTAGAGTAATTCAACCTTGCTCCACTTGGTTTCTCACTGAAATAGGCTATGTGCCTCTTCTCTTGAACCAGTACTGCTCCAACTCCTAACCCACTTGCATTACACTCTACTTCAAACAGTTTGTTAAAGTCAGGTAAGCCTAGTATAGGGGATCTGCATAATAGATCCTTAATAGTATTGAAGGACTTCTCTGCCTTTTCTCCCCAAGTGAACTCCCCTTTCTTCATGCATTCTGTGATGGGAGCCATGATAGAGCTGAACCCCTGAATGAACCTTTTATAGAAGGATGCCAACCCATGGAAACTTCTGACCTCTGTTACTGTCTTAGGGGTGGGCCAATCCCTGATTGCCTTCACTTTCTCAGGATCAACAGCTACCCCATCCTTTGAGATGATGAACCCAAGGAAATGAACCTCAGGTTGCATGAAAGTGCACTTCTCTAGCTTTCCATATAACTTATTCTCCCTGAGAACCTCACAAAGTAAGTTCAGCTGTTGTAGGTGTTCCTTCTTGCTTGAACTGTAGACTAGAATGTCATCAAAGTATACCACAATGAATTTTCCCAAGTAAGGCCTTAATACTTCTGTCATGAGCCTCATGAAGGTGCTAGGGGCATTGGAGAGCCCAAATGGCATCACTAGCCATTCATGCAGCCCATGTTTGGTCTTGAAAGCAGTCTTCCACTCATCTTCAGCTCTAATTCTTACTTGATGATACCCTTGTCTTAGACCAATCTTGGTGAACACTTGAGCCCCACTAAGCTCATCCAAAATGTCATTGAGTCTAGGTATAGGGAACCTATACTTAATGGTGATGTTGTTAATTGCTCTGCTATCTATACACATCCTCCAAGTTCCATCCTTCTTAGGCACTAGCAATGCTGGTACAGCACATGGGCTAAGGGACTCCCTGACATACCCTTTGCTAAGCAACTCTCCCACCTGAGATTGCAGCTCTTGAGTTGCCCTGGGGTCACTTCTATAAGCTGGCTTGTTTGAAAGGACAGCCCCAGGTACTAGATCAATGTGGTGCTCAATTCCCCTTAGTGGGGGTAACCCACTAGGTAGTTCAGCAGGGAAAACATCCTCATAGGCTTTCAGCAAAGATTGTACCTCTTTAGGCACCTGGTTAGAACCTTCCCCTACTTCCTTAGTGAGGAGGACATAGACTGGCCTAAGATCATTTAACTCTTGCTCCATTTCTGATTCACTCAATAGCAGAACTTCCTTAGCAACTTCAGTTAAAAGTGGAGGGTTCCCTTTTAGGATAGGGGGTAAAGGAGCTAAGATGATTTTCTTTTTCCCAAACCTGAAAGAATAAGTATTGTCCCTTCCCTGATGGACAGCATCCCTATCAAACTCCCAAGGCCTCCCTAATAGGAGGTGACAAGCATCCATAGGCAACACATCACACAAGGCCTCATCAGCATATCCTTTACCAATAGAAAATGGAACAACACACTTTTGATCTACCTTAACTTCAGCCCCCTTGTTTAGCCACCAAAGCTTGTAAGGTTGAGGGTGGTCTTTGGTGGGCAATGTTAGCTTATCCACCAATGTTTTAGAGGCTACATTGGTGCAACTACCTCCATCTATAATCAGATTACACACCCTCCCTTTTATGGTGCACCTAGTTCTAAAGATCTGGTGTCTTTGATCTTCTTCTAAGGGTTGGGGTTGTGTGTGCATTACCCTCCATGTTACCAAACTTAACCCTGCATCAGGCTCTATCAACTCCTCACTAGCCTCTACCTCAGCCTCTTCCATCTCTTCATCACAGACCAACACTTCATCATCCCCCCAATGGATTACTTCTAGGGTACTCAGAGCCCTTTTAGATGGACATTCTCTAGCAAAATGTCCATACCCTTGACATTGAAAGCACTTTTTGAGAGGGGTAGTCTTCCTTTGGCCTGCCTCAACAGCCTTGCCTTTATCAAGGTTGAAAGGGGTCTTAATAGGAACCACAGGTTCTCCTATCTTGACTCCTACAAAAGGTTTGAAGGTGGGGGTTCTAGCAGGTGTTTTAGAAGCACTGGCCTTTCCTTTCCCCAATTTTTCTACCCTTAAGGACAAGTTGACAGCTTCCTCAAAGGAGTATATATTTTGTAGCCTAACTTTGCTAGCTATCCTTTCATCCAACCCTTCTAAGAACCTTGCTATCTTCTGTTCAGATTTCTCAACAACCTCACATTGCAATGTAAGTTGCTCAAAGTCTCTTAGGTAGGATTCTACAGGTCTTTGATCTTGTTTAAGGTGAGTGAGCTTAATGAACATATCCTGAGTGTAGTCCCTAGAGACAAACTTAGCCCTCATTTTCTTTTTCAGTTTGAGCCATGACTTAACAGGTTCCTTTCCTTCCCTAACCCTCAAGGTTTTCATGTTTTCATACCACAGTGAGGCATAACCCTTTAGTTTCATTATAGCAACCTTAAAAGCCTTTCTATCAGTGTATCCTTTAAACTCAAAGACTCTTTCTACAGACCTTAGCCAATCTAGGAAATCATCAGGGTTCAAACTACCTAGAAAGTCAGGAATCTCTACCTTTATGTCTTTGTCTTGGTGCCTGAGTAGACTGTGATCTGAGCCATCTGAATCTGACATTTCAAACTGATCTACATGTTGTCTCCTTCTTCCTCCACCTTGTGGGAAAGGTGCTCCTCTTCCTCGACCTCTGCCTCCCCTTGTATCATTGTTCTGTTGGCCCTCAAGGAGTTCATTGACAGATCTACAGACCTCCATTACAGTTCTGACAAGACCTTGAACTCTGTTTTCAAGACCTGTGATTCTCTCTTCACTCATGGTTGGATTTTGTATTTTTAATGTAGTTAGGTAGATGAACTCACAAACCAAAGCTCTGATAACCAATTTGCACTGAAACTATTCAGAAAGACAACTAAACAATGACAATTGAACTATGGTTAAGACACTTTGCAAATACTCTGTTTCTGTATGGACTGGTTGTTAAAGAACAAGGATAGGACCTTAACCAAAGCACAAAGCCAATGATTGAGGGTTGAACTTTGATCCCAGCACACAGCTAAGGACCTCAAGATCACTTCCAAGCACAAAGCAAAGGAAGTTGTCTCAAGCACACAGCCAAGAGATGTTAACAGAAACAAGGTTTCAGTTTTATGTTTTACTTCAAATCTGTCTTTCATTCATTAGGAAAAGGCCTTATATAGGCAAGGAGATTACATCCTATTCGTTCAATACATCCTAGGGCCACAATTGGCTTGCAAAAGAAACAGAAATAACAGCTACATTGTTCAGCATAAAGCAATAAAGTAGAAAAGTAGTTCTAATGGGACAATCTGCCTTAATTGGTTTGTTTAGGTTGAAAATGGTGGAGGAGTGGACTTCTAAGCTTGATTCTTGAGCTTAACTGAAGTGGGATGGATGCCAAAGGTCCTGCTAAAAGGCCCTCGAGTTTGTTTGATCATAACAGGAAAGTTTGATAGTGACATGTTAACTACTGCAAAAAGGCTGAAATCTGGACAGTCTGGAGTTGTCCCTAGGCTAACTCTTTGTGTGTTTGTTTCCTGGAAGAGAAGTCCTGGGGAAAGTTGTATAGGACCTTCCCAAGACATGGGTTTGAGGGTTGGTTAGGCTTGTTTGATTGTGTGAGGCCCCCATGGACCCTGTTTAGAAAGACTGTGATAAGCTGTTTTTGGCTGAGGGCTGTTTTTGTTGTGTTGGGTTTGTTGGGTTGTTGGCTGTGTCTTGTTGTGGCTTAGTCTTGGGAAGTGGATGGCTAGGCTTTGTTCTGGTTGTGGTGGTGTTGTCTTAGCAGGCTTGAAGTGGTTGTGGCTTGGACTGAATAGGACATTGTCATAACTGGTCATGGTGTTGTCTGAATAGATGTTGTTGTCTTGATGTTGAGTCTTGTCTTGAGCTTGTGTCTTGTCTTGGTCACATACTCCTGTTGCAGAAGATTAGTAGACATTTGCCTTGTATTCGTTACAATGCAAAAACTATCTTATGGTGAGTGGGAGAATTTGTGAACTCATTGAGCCACCAAGGATAGTTTAACTTCTCTTCATGTTCAGATAGTGGGAGTAGTTCCATGATCCAAGGTAAAGATCAGAGTTTGTCTACTATGGAACAAATATTAACTTGTATGTCAAGTTATAAGGATCAACATAAGGTCGATTCTTATGGAGTTTTGCTCATTGGAGGATAGTGGAGTTATTCCATCTATTCGTCATTTGTACCACTTTTTGTAAGTGGGAGCTATCACTTTTAGTAAGTGGGAGCTTTTCGCCAAATAATGAAAATAGAATGTTGTTATGAGAGTAGATAGATATTGTGACAATGAAGGATTATGGTAGTAAGGTTTAAGACAATTTTGAGATATGTTCTCAAATGGTAGGTTTTGTTCCGTTTTCTTCTAATTTTGGTCTTCTATTTGGATTTTTTTTTCAAATGGATGTAAAGAATATTTTCTCGAATCATGTTTCTCGAGAAAACTTATACATGGATCAATCAATTGAGTTTGTCTCAAATTATTAAGATGATAAATTTTGTATCTCTTAAAATTGTCCATGTGTTAGCGATCTGCAATATTTATTTCAAGTTTTATAAATTATTTGTGTGATGATTTAGTTGGAATGATGGAATTGATGTGGTTATGTCAAAATTACATAGGAGAATAAGTATCTCTTTGTTATTTGGTGATATATTGGTATTTAGAAGAAAAATAATATTGTGCTTATGTCGAAACCTATAATCTAGTGCAAGAAACGATTAGAGTATTGTTTCTAGTTATATTGTAGTTGGTATTTGATGTGTACCTTGTTTAGTACATGGTTGAACGTCAATTTTGTGATTAATAAGTAATTTGTTGCTTAATCAATCCACTACATGAACAATGATATGTAATCAAGTAATTTTTACTCTGCCTTTGTGGTAAGAGTAGATTAGTTCTTGTGTGAAACTAAGAGTTGTTATCAAGTAAGATTAACTAACAAGATTGTTGACGTTTTATTTAGATGTGTTCTTAATTAGTTTATTTGTTGAACTAATTGTGCAAAAGAGTCAACTTAAATTTTAATCTTGTTGAGTTGTGGATGTGTTTGATTATTATTAACTTTTTTTTTTTGGTTAAAGATTTTGTATCTTTTGGAAATGTTCATATGCATTTGTTGCATGATGAGGCACATAAGATATCACCAAGCTTTTAGATTGCCTAGTCACACGGGTAATCGCCTTGACATTTGTGTAGTGGGCAAGATGAGACTGGGTCACTTAATACTTAGTGAGTGTTGAGGATTATCTTTGTACATGAGTTGTATGGAAAAGATATTGACTCGTTATATATACAGTCGCCTTAGTAAGTCTAAGATGAGACTTTTGTAGTCGAAGTATGAAAAGACACCCTATTTTCGTACTAACGCTTAGAACCGAATCACAAGTGTCAGGTTGGATATTTAGTATATCAATCTAGTGGCTTGGGTTAGATACTTGAGTAGTATCTAGACTTAAGATTCGCACGACATGGAAGCGTGATATGCCCATCGTAGTGGGAGCTATGTTGTGACACATATATCATATTATGTGTGTTTATAAGTCGACCGTTAGGAGTGAAAAATGATTCCCTACTTTGTTACTGTGTGATCCTATGGACTGTGTTCTCCACTTTTGTTCAATGCCCTTTGACTTGGAGCTATGATATGAAGTTAATTCTTGATGTTGCTACTTTAATAT
Source organism: Heliosperma pusillum (assembly GCA_022085475.1). Lineage (NCBI taxonomy): Eukaryota > Viridiplantae > Streptophyta > Magnoliopsida > Caryophyllales > Caryophyllaceae > Heliosperma > Heliosperma pusillum. The sequence goes on along the minus strand of JAIUZE010067755.1, from coordinate 1,956 downwards.
GAATTCTAAGGACCTAAAAGATTAAGGTTCAATGGATCATGTTAGGAAAGCAGTTAAGTTGAGATGGATTATTATTAGTGTTTAAGGAATGATCAATTCAACTTCACCATAACTTCCTGGCCAGGGGTTATATTGTGTATATAACTAAATAATTATGATAGCATATAGGGACTGTGTATGCTAACGGTGATGTTTTGAATGATTTGGGGGGTTGATAATGTGAATGTGTTATGTTAGTTTGATGGTAACTTAATATAATGCTACTTTGTTACTTTATGGTCGCACACCCCATTTTCCGTATGAAACTTAAGAGATTGTTTTTTTGGTTTTGAGTTGTGTTGTCATAAACTTGGTTGTGTGACCAAGTGGGAGAATTGACTTGGCTTTGTGACCAAGTAAAAGTATTGCTTAGGTTTCGTGACCAAGCAACAATACTGTCTTGGCTTGAGTGGCGGAGTGGGAGCATTGTATTTAATAGGTTTTTAGGAACGGTCATATTCAAGTTGGTTCTTAATTATCCTATTTATCACCATATTAATCTACCCCATTATGGTGAAACTTAATAGGAGTTTATGGTGCCCTTTGGTGCTCTTTATTTGTAACTCCTCTATGTGAGGTGATTATAAATAAGACAAGAGATGGTTTGAGTAACTATCTCATCCATCCTATCTATACACAACTCATATAATCTCTTAGTTAGTCTACCATCTAAGTGACTTGGAATTTGGGGCGTGGACATATTCCGGGACTCTAGTAGCCGCCGGAGGTACGGTATATGGTAGTGGGCAGTTAGCGAACACAACGATCCAATCGCTTTCGCATTAAGGTAAGTCCTTATTTTCCTACAACTCTTAAACTATACGGACCTTATGCATGCATAACAAAAGAAAAAGTAAAGAACAATTTCTTACATTGATTATGAAAATATGGGCACAATATTTGAACTTCTTTCAAATATTGTTCTTGAGCTAGTAATATGAGGATGATCTTCCACGTTTGAAAGTAGAAACTCTCCCATTAGTAGCACCCAAGACAACCCTTAATCTTTACAAAATACTACACTAGTATAAAATGTAGTCTCCCTTAAAATAAATCTAATAACCTCTTATTACTACACTAGTAATGTTATTAGAAATATGAACTTCAAATTTTAGTACTTCTTAAGTTTTAGTGAGAAGGTGGAGAAAAATTAGAGAGATAAGTGAATTTTGTGTGAATCAATAATATGAGATAGTGTGTTGAATAAATAAGAGGAAATTGTCCCCTTTACTCTTCACTAGTACCACCCACATGCCCCATGGTGGGGTGTGTGGTTACTTTCATTTTGTTCTTCACAAGAAAGGTTGAGTGTATATGTAACAACCCGAAAAGTACCCAATTTTTCTAGTAAAATATCTTACGAATACTTTTCAGCAAAACTTGAGTTTTAAAATAGAATTTATTGTTACGAGTCGTATTTTGAAATTCCGAGTTCGTATTTGGAATTTTTGAGAGATTCCATGAGAATCCCGTTTTTAAGTCAACTTTGACTTTCGTTGACTTTTTCCGACTCGCCTTGTAAGTTTGAAGACCGAAATTTTATTTAAAAAAATAAAATTTTTAATTTATTTTTATTAAGATTTATTTAGATTTATCATAATTTAATATAATTATTTTGAATTTATTCGAAATTTAAAGAATAACTTTTACGGTTTAATCCCGAACATCATTTAACTATTCCCGAGTCATCGTAAATCCCGAAACAAACCCGAAACTCGACTTTGGCATGAGTCACACGCCCATGTCACCTTTTTCCACTCACTTAAGATATTTTCTTTCTTTTGATTAAACTAATAATAATATCTTAGATATTTATTACTTTATCGATCCGTCAACGAAAATTTCGCAAAACCGTTTACAAAACAGACCCGACAATCACCCATCCACACGGCTCCTCTTCCTCTAATAAGGCTAGAT